>JMFS01138301.1:0-18379 GCA_000699545.1 Podiceps cristatus | reverse complement strand
AAGTTACCTCCAGCAATTATTCCACAGATTGTAAGATGCATACGCTGTTAATCCCTGTTGATGCATCTTTCATTCAATCCCAGAAAATGGGATTGTGATTTAAGTTTGGACCTTTAAGTGTGACATTAATTGTGATAGACATTAACTCCTTGTCCTAGCTATGAAAGGAGGGGACAGGAGCTTCGCAGTGTGATTCGTGGCAGCTGAATCAGGACCAATAATATCTCACTGAATAATTCAGCAGTTGTTACTGACCTTGATCTCTTCAAAAATTGCCCTGTAACATCCATGACTATGTGTGAGAAAGTAAATGTCTTTTTTATGTCCTTTTATTTTCACTTTAAAAGCTCACCTGATCCAGCAGCCCTCTCAATCAGCAAAAAAGCCTTCATCTTAGTAGTTCATTCTCATTTTCCCTCTAGTTTTTGGAAGCTTTGTTTCTATCCTCCAAAGCTCAGAGAGCAGCAGTGCTCATCTGAGGTATACTGGATGTTATAAAACGTGCAGCTCTCAGGAGCCTGATCAGCCAAATGTCCCGGTGAGGGAAAAGGAGGAGGGATGGTCTTAACTGGACTCTGGGTCCAACCTGGAAGGACTACCAACATCACTGTGAGTTGTGTAGAGGTGGCAGTACTCCCCCTCTGCAGGAAATTTATCTATCATTCTAAGCTCATTATAAAGCAAGTTTGCAGTAGTTTCTAGGACAGCAAAGTTGACCTTAGCGAGGGAGAACTTGCAAGGCCGAGGGGAGCAGGTACGCCCACATTATGTAGCGAAGGAGAACCGCCCCGTGTCCTCTCCCACTAACTCTAGACCTGCAAGTATTCTTGCAGCGTTAATACAGCTGAATATAGGAGCCAAGCAGGGCTGCTCATTCACCTCATTGAGCAGCCGGACTGCTTCTGGGGTCAGAGGTACCTCTGAATAACGTTGCGGTGCACCACGCGTAGGCAGCGGTTCGTGCAGGCGTGCCGTGGGCTTCTCTGACATGGCGCTGCATCACGACGCGCATACAAGCCTTGCCCCTGCGGGCGCTGAAGCTGATCGTGGAGCTAAACCAACGTGAACGCATCCTTCAGTGACAAATAGTTGGTCCCTATCATTCCACACAGGTAACCTTTGCCTGTAGCCTGCTGCAAAATGTAGCGATGCTTGGGGTAGTTCAAACTTGTGCTAAGAGCGCGCTGTAACGGAAGGAGGTAGGAGGTTTTTTATGATGGTTTTCAGAATGGGGAATAAATGAAGGACCCTCTGCTCAGGGTTGTGGTGCTGTCAGTGTTTATTTTCTCTTTGGGGACGGTAACAAAGTAGCCCCAGAAAAGCTTTTTAAACTTTATGGTACCACTGTTGTTCCGTGTATTTTTGTTGCTGATGCATAAAAAAAGCTCAAAAAGTTCAAAGAATTTTTTTTCTCCCTACTACTTAATACCCAGAAAAGTAAGCTTGAAATTATTTTATCAGAGTAAATTCATTTCTTTTTAAATTATATATATGTATGCATGTATTTTTTTTCCCTGTAGTCATTTGTGGAAGGATTAAAATTCATATTGGATTCTTTGTTTTCTTGTGCATTTTGATTTGTTATGGTGCTGTTATTTGCCAGAACTCACAATGCTTTTTTCGATACAAAGGCTGAAAGAGATGTTTGGCATTCATTTTTATATGAATTATATTTATTTCTTCAAATACATTAGAATACCAAAGTAAAAATATTTTTTCTGTATAATCATTTACAATATATCTTTTCTTGTATTGCATAAAAATTATAATGAGTCTGGGCCTTTAAGTGTTTGAAATTAAGTTATAAAATTCTCACCATTGTCGCTGTCTTCTGCACGGTCTGTTACATCTTGATGAAAAGGAATAGTAAAATCCACCAATATTAGTTTAATAGAACAGTGCAAGACCCGCATGCCCTCTGGTGGAAGCGATCCTTAACAGGCTAATGTAGATCAGCTCCTGTGGCAGTGCTAAATGTCTGACCTGCAGACAGACACACTCTCCTTTGATATACTTAGTTACTCAATTAAGTTATGTTTCTCCGTAGCAGAGTTTGTTAGCTAGTAGGAAGGAAAACTCTTACAGTGCGTTTTGGTTGGGTTTTTTTCCCCACACTTTTCATTACAGTTTGAACTCTTTCATTTCTCTTCAACCTCTTTCTTGACTTTTTAACCTCATTACTCCACTGTAATAAAAAGAGAGTTATATGTTGTGAAGGGTATTGAACGGGATCTCATTATTGACACAGGTTTTATACATAGAATTTTACTCTACTTTCAAGGAAGTTTACAGGTCCGATACAAGCTGAGTAAGGATGGGCTCCTCATTTTCACCATTGACTCCGGAAATTTTGCCAACCGAGAGCTGCACCATGTGAAGATTAACAGAGAAGGCAGAGAGCTCATCATTCAGGTATGCCATGGCTTATGCTGAGTGTTAAATAATACTCCATGCCACAAACAGACCCACTGATTTCATAGAATCATAGAATGTCCCGAGTGTCTGATCACCAGCAGGAGACAAAGGTTTCGCATTGATCTGGTTCAACCAAAGCTGGTCCAGCAGCAGAACAGCCCTGTGGGTTAGACCAAAGCTCAGACCAGACTTTGCTTCAAAGAGTGCCCCACTGTGGTGTTTTCCATTGAGTGATCCTTCCCTTGTCTCTGACAATCTGTCAATTAGGAAATACCTTTGGCCAGAAGTTCATCTGGACCATTGGATTGGTTCTGGGGCTTAGGGATGTGTGTGTGACCTGTAGTCCCAGAGGAAGCACACAGTAGGGATCATTAAAAAGCTGCCAAAGTGGGGAAAACAGATGAGGAATAAACACCTGGGAATGTTATTTCATACAGGGTATGTGTCCCAAGGGAGAATGGGACCCCAGCTGCCTTATCCTCTCACAGAAACAGAAAAGCTGAGGGAGCACAGGGTGCAGCCACCATCTACATGATGATGCCCTGTCCCTTTGCTAGAAGCAAGCCATGCTGAATGTGACAAGCTCATGAGAGACGAGAACCCTCTTCTGCTTTATTTCTCTCCATCGCCTGTTTTTCCAAGGCAGGGGGAAGACCATCTTGCTGCTTTGCTTTCTTTTGGAGGCTAATTTTAGCAGTTCATATTACAAAACAAATTGGCTGGATCGGGGTGGCAGTCACTTAACAGGGAAGGATGGCAGAGTCTACAGAGAAGCTGTGTTAAGGAATAGAATGAGGAGATGGAAACACAGGGACCGTCAGTTTTTCTTTACAGTTTCCATGTCTGGGTGGTAAAATGATAGCACAGCATGCAACTAGTGTGGGTAGGCCTGATTATCTAGGAAGGAGGCTTGTGCTAAAAGCCAGGGTTTTCCTCAAGTACCAGTCTTCTATTGTCTGCTGCACTGTGGTTTTCTTCTATGCAGAACTAATTCTTTACAATACATTTCTAGAGATGCCTCCTTTGAGTGTATTCTGAAGTGACTAGACATGGATTTTGGGAAGCAGGGGGATTTCAGTGTCAAACATTTTAAGCTTTTCTGCAGGGGAAGCTTCTTCAAAGCCCTTTATATGACTATTCTGGTGTGCCTTTCAGCTCCTCATGCTAAAATCAAAGTACATTCAGTTTGCTATCTTTAGAAACTGAATCACGCTTGGGGGCAGAATTAACTGATTTGCAGCTGAGAGCGTTCCCGGAAGTTTGCAGTACAGAGAGATCTAGGGGTGTCTACATGCTGTTGTAATGAACTAATTTTATTGACCTCTTCCAGGTTGATCAAGTTCTCAAACTGAAACACAACTTTTCTGAGATTGATTTTAAGGCCATCAAATCACTCACCTTGGGCAAGGTCACAGGTAGGTTCTACTAAAAATATTCCTGATTCATCAGTTGTAATAGTGCTACAGTTTACCTATGCTGTGTGTTGGGCTTTTAATAGGATTGGGGTTTTGTTTGACTTGTTTAGCTTGTAGGAGTTGGCCTGAGCATTCCAGTACTCCTATTTGTATATCTCATTAATGCAAAAATTTGGCAGTCTTACTTGTTTGCACTGATAGCAATATTAACTTCTCCCATTTGCTCCCTCCAGTAAAGTGATTCATACTGCCTGTGTGGCTGCACAGGGTGACATCTTAGTCTAATGATATCATTTTGCTGACCACAGCTTGCTCCTCTTAAGTCATCTCTGTTTCCTAACGATAAGAACAATAGCACTGTGAACCTTCATCCTCTCTACAGTTTTTTCACTCCCAGTCCTTAGAATTGGACCTCTGTATCAAGCCTGACATCTGTTTCATTATTACAATTTTATATGTTTTATTAATAGCACCCAAGGCCTGCGGGACTGGTAGCTACACAGAATATAGACATCCTCTAGTGTCCACTTGTGCAATATAGTTGTATACAGTCACTTTAGTGCATTCTGCATCATGTTTTACTAAGTATATTAAGGGCAGGAACTGATTTTCCCCTCAATTGTATTTAATGTTTGTTCAGAATGCAGCAATCTTCCAAGGTTTGGGGACCTGACACTTTTCAGACCAAGTCAGAGCTAAGCTAAAAATCTCATTTTGTCAGTGGTCAGCTGTAGTGCTGAAAATCTAAAAGAACATTGCTCATCATGACCTCTACTTGAAGCCCCAGCTATAGATACCAAATCAATAAAGAAAGGCTTTTCTAACTAGCAAGATGGAATATTGCACAAAGACCTTCAAACATGTAGCCAGCAAGCTGGCAAGGTGCAGCTTGGAATCATGGAGAGAAACTAGATTTAGTCACAAAAATATGATTAACTTTATAAGTACAAGGTTGTTGCAAAGCTGTAAAGCCCAGATGTGTCTCCAGATGTCTGGCATTCAGTTCCACTGAACACCACAGACTTGTCTCCAGACAGCTTTTAATGGATATATCCTTCTGTCATTTCTCTCTTGCCCCAAAGTTTATTGGGATTTTGTTTTAGTAATAGTAATAATAATAGCAATAGTTCATATTATGTAATGACACTAAAGCCATAAACATGGCCATCCAGATGGTGGGAGATCTTATTGCTGTACCAGGAATCACACAATGCATCTTAGCAAGTCACTTTAATTCCAGCTTAATCGTAATTCTGGTTTCTTCTTCATATGTTAAGTGAATTTCCACAAGCTTTTTCTTCTATGTCAGGATTTCATTTTCCAGGTTTTATTCCACAGCTGTAGCTGTGCTGAGTAGCATCTTTGTGCCCTCACAGAATCACAAATTCCCCTGAGTTTTCTCCTCTCCAGGATGAACAGTTCCAGCTCTATCAAGCCTCTCCTCATATGAAAGATTCTCCAGTCCCTTAATCATTTTTTCAGCCTTTCACTGGACTCACTTTAGTAAGTCCATGTCTGTCATCCACTGGGGAGCCCAGAACTGGACCCAACACTCCAGTAATGTTACACTCATGCAGAGTATGGGGGAAGGATCACCAGCTTCTGTCCGCTGGCAATGCTCTTCCCAAGGCAACCCTGGATGCCAGGATGTCCTTGGCACATTTCTGGCTCATGGTCAGCTTGTTGTCCACCAAGACCCCCAATGTCTTTCTCTGCAAAGCTGCGTTCCAGCTGGTCAACCCCAACCAGTGTTGGTGGATGGTATTATTCCTAACCAAAGTGCAGATCTCTGCAAAATCTTTGTTGAACTTCATGAGGTTCCTGGTTTTCCATTTCTCCAGCTTGTCAATGTCCCTCTGAATGGTGGCACAACCATCTGGTCTATCAAGTGCTCTTCCCAATTTTGTGTCATCTCCAAACATACTCAGATTGCACACTGTCCCGTGCTGGGAAAAAAAAATAAAATCACAAAAAAAAACCCCAAAAAAAACCCAACCAAAAAAACCCCAAATCCTAAAGGAGAGCTGGACCTTGTCATTTTAAGAATGTAAAACTTATATAAATATGTCTGTTCATCATTTATACTATTATATGGGTAAAATGTCAACTGTAGCTTCTTTTAAGGACGGCTCACCAGAAGCTGAACACTGGTGCACTGAACCAATATCCACTGTTCATCCTCTCAGCAAAGCATAAACTTCCAGAGGCATGTGATGCTTTGGAGTAGATCCAGACTTCCTGTAGTGTTTGTTTTGGATGTCCCTGGGATTTAGGTACCTAAAGGCATTCATTAGGAACATTTAAGTGTCTACTGAAATAGGACCATATAAAAAAACCTCTGTTGTACATCCTATGTATTTATGCTGTACTTTTCTGAAAATTTGTCTCTCTTCTTCTTTCCTGTCACACCACTGCTCATTTGCCTGCTCTGACAGCCTGATCCTGGCTGCTTAACCAGACACCACCTTCTTTCTTGACTCCACCATTCATTTCCCACTGGCTGAGAAATCTCAAAGAGAGCTTCCAGCAGGACATCATAAAAACTTGAAACCTCTTCCTCACCAGATTTTCTTATGATAACCGTTTTAGCACAGTTGGAACTTTTGAAAAGTGTACTTTTGCACAATGACTAGTTTTTGAATAATAGTGCTTCCCCACCATCTACCCCTCCCTGGCCCCATTACACTTCCTTTAGTCAAGAGCTACTTAAAGCCTGATATTTTTTTCTGCTTCTCAAATCTACTATATTTTCTGATGGCTGCCATACACTCAGCTCTGAATTCCAGAAAAAAACCCTTTGTTTAAGGCAGAGGAGGCTCACCTGGAATTCAAAACGTAGGGACTCACTCTGCCACAGACTGCTTGAATGACCTTGGGCAAGCCATTTATGTGCAGATATAAAGGTAAGCAGGCATTTTATTCCCACTGGAACCAGTCTGAGCTTTACTATCTCTGTTCTCTATCAGTAAAGCATGGATAATAGAACATCCCTACATCTGAGAGGTGCTAGGAGGATAAAAGCATTAAAGGCTGTGAGCTGTTCAGATCCACAGTAATGGGGCCATATAGCTGCCTTAGAAAGATCAATCTAAATGTAAGTGTGGCTTTGAAGACAAGGGAGTAAAAAAAAAAAAGCAGCATTCAAGCAGCCAACAGACATTTGTTGAATTCATCCTCATAGTATCCGACGGCAATAGAAAAATATTATGAACCTGTAGTTTGTTGTCATTTTTACTTCACAAATACAGAGGCAAGACACAAAAGGACCTATCCAAAGCTCATCAGTGTCAATGGGAGGTTTTCCATGGACTTTAGTGAGTACTGGATTCAGGCCCCAAGCAGGTCATACAGTTTATGGCAAAGCCTCAGTGAAACCAGAGTCCCAGTTCATTTACTTTAAGTACTCCTTGCAGAGATCATACTGCTGTATTTAACCACACGAGCTCTACTGGCAATCTGACCTAAGTGTGAAGCTGGCTCTGCTTAGAACAAGACATTGAACTGCATGACCTTCAGAGATGTGTTTCAACTTAAATTATTCTGTAATTCTCTGATCTCAGAGACATATTTACATATGTTTAGGTCTTGTCTAGAAAAAGCTGCAATCCCAATGGAAAATACTATTTATTTGTTTTGGGGTTGACCTTAATGAATCTTTGAAAACTTCTTACTGTGCCCCAACATGTCTAAATTTTCACTTTATTTTCTAAAATAATCACCGATGCAGAGAAGTGAATCTCATTGTCTGCATATTTGCTTCTGAGCAATTTAATATACTAGCTGTGTAGTGGTCCCAGAGTAAAAGGATAGCATTGAAAGGGATTCAAGAGTATTCTGAAGAAAAAGGTTGCAAAGATTTCTTTAGCACCTATTAATGTTGACCTAATTTACTTGTGTCTTCAAAGTGATGAATTAGCAGACCTTTGCACACTGGCAATGTAAAGAACTGTGTAGTCTAGCGTATGATCATGGTATCTTTTATCTCTAAAAGCCTGAGCTAAAATGCACTCAAGTTTTAGGAGTCTTTCCACTGAGTCATTCAGCTTTGGTATAAAGTGTACGTAGAAGAAAGTTTACCTGGAAAGTAATTTTATTGAGATCATTATGTAGGTGCAGTACAATTCTTAAGATTTCTACAGTTTTGTTTCTTACTAAAAGTTCAGAAGAAGAAAATGGAATCTGTACACTGAAGTGATCACAGAGCAATTCATCCAAGAGTGATATCATACTGGGGGAGATGATAACGGGATAATTAAATCAGAAGGGGTAAGTTGACATTAACTCAGAGATACAAAAGCTTCCCTAAAAGAGCATCTCCTTTCACAGAGTTTCTATGGAAAAGACTTACGTCCATTTGGTGGAAAGTCATTCCCTTTTTTAAGCTCACAAGATCACAATTTAGTTGAGAAATCTAAAGCCACAGTCTCGGAATATTGTATTCTGGCATATGCTATGGCTGCAAGAGATATTGACTGGACTCTTCTGGTCACTGCAAAACTCTTCTTTTTTGCAGACAACTCTTGCCCTAAATACGCATTTCTTAGAAGGGTCATACCCCAGAAAAAAGATCTCTTGAGTGCGTTACAAGGCACCTTTAAAAGTCATTGGTTTTCCTCCTAGTAGCCTAGTAAAGCATTAAGAGAAATAGAAATTACTACTTTGAATAAAAGAGGAGAGGCATTTGGGACCAAGATGGCAGCAGTTAAAATAAGCAAAGTTTGGCTACCCCAGGCACTTCAAGCAATCCAAGGTCTAAGCCAATAATGCCATCATGTTTCTATCAAAAAGAGACCAAATTTATTCAGGCTTTCCCCCCAGCAATATCATAACCATATGATCATAACACCATGTTTAAATCACTGTTTTCTTGATGATAATACTGCCTAAGTGTCCAAGATCATCTACTTCTATCCAGAAATTTCTTTTTTAGTCTGAATTCTTGTTACCAGAGTTGATTTTAGCCATCCGCTCCTGAGAAAAGCATCTATTCTTTTGCACACCATCTCTCCATTCATCTTGCATATTTTCTTCTTTTTATAGATTATATTTTGAGCCCATGAAAAATCACATGGGGCTGGCTGTGTTGTGACAGATTAGGATTCAAATGTCAAAAACTGTGACGTGTAACAAATTTCACGTTGCAGCTCCAAGAAGTGCTTTATTTTCGATGACAAACTGTCTTTAAGAAAACATGCTAAATACATGTCTGAAATTATCTCGGCTAAGCCTAATGAAACAAAAATTCTCAAGTGTTCACTTAGCACAAAATGCTCAATTGCTTGCAAGCTGGTGCAATTGCGATGAGCTGGTGCACCCTGCTCGTTCCTGGGAAAATGTGTGAGAAAAAGTACCTTTACTTCGCTCTTGCTGTCCCTTGCCTTTTCAGAAGTGCCTTGAGCCCATCTCCTCTTCAGAGTCATCCTTGTCTTAAGCGAGAGCCAAACTGGTTGAGCTCAATGGTTCTAACCAGGAAAAATGTCTGCGTTGTTCACTCCGCTGCCTTTGTGACAGGCTCACACTAGGAAACGAGATTATTCCAAAGATACCTTTTTGTGGGTTCCAGTCTAATCCAAGATATGCTTTCTGCCCTTTCTAAATTAATGATTAGTATCAGCAGTGTTTACTGAGGTTGTTGAAGGCCATAGCAGTATATTTTTCCAGGTAAATACACAGTACCTGCTACTCAGCTATTCTGAGCCAGGTGCAGTGTGGAGACTACAAGAGTCTGTTCCTTAAAAATCATGGACTCAGATCTAGGTACATCATGGGCTCAAATCTAGTGATAATGTCCAACAAGTAATCTTGCCAGTGCTGTTCAGCACCTTGGCAAAATGAGATGATGGATACACTTTAATTCCCATGTCTTTCTATTTCTCAGACTCAGAAAAAAAAGACAACCAGTGCGTCAGAGTAAGTTACACTTTGAGCTTCTACCAGCAATTCACTTAGATTAATTAATTAGGGCATAAACATTTAAAGCAGGCTATGTCTGCTCTCAGTGACATTAAAAATAAATTTTGATTAAGGAAATCCATGATGGGCCTTCCTGGATGTAAGTGAGCACACGAGTAAACTTTGGGCTCAGATTTAAGTTTCTGAGTGACATGAAATTAATGTTTTTAAAGAAAGGACAAAAAGATATTGAATAATGTTTATGGTCCCATTTTCCATCTTTTCTATCTTTAGAAAGAAGGTCTTTGCAGCCACTCTCCCTGCATGCAAATAACGCTTTTGATTTCTCTCTGATTCCAGTTACCTGTCATATTAGTTATCGTTTGCTATGTCAATTTATTGATACATTGCTGGGCAGCTTAATGCTTGTTTCTAGAGAATTCCGGCATAATTCTATTTAAGATGAAAATTAATTCCCTGTTGCCGAGATACTAAGACTTAAAATTGCTTTATTTATTTAAGATCTTAAAACAAGTGAGTTGTATATGGCAGAGCTGCACAAAGAAACAGCAGTGGAACAGGATGTCTGTTTTGGTGAATAGGAATGAATCAGCAGATAAATTATGTTGATAAACTCAATAAAATTTTAATAATACAACTACACGTTAGACTTAATCCTCATTATCATGGAAAGCCATTGCAAATAAATGGAAAACAGGAAAGGAAAACCAACACAAAACTTACTGAGCTGTGACATTGCAGACAGCTTCCAGGGAGCAGCTAGAGGACCCGGCAAGAAGTCAGACCAGCTTATGCACAACTCAGCAGACAAAGTTTAAAAATTACTTCCTAAAAATATGGGTAAGCTCAAGTTGTGGTGAATAAATGGTTAAATTACCCAAAAGCCAAGAAAGCTTGCCTTCTCACCCTTTATGTAGAAATCATCCAAAGTAACTTGATCTCCAGTACCAAGAACAGAAACACAATGCTACAACATCAGAAGATCAAGCCAAGCCATCAGCGGCAATTCAGTGGATTTTCCAGGCCAGTCAAATGCAGGTTTGGCGTAACCAGGTCAGAGGAGGGCCACTGACATTTCATATGACCTAGCGTCAACACAGACCTTGGAACTTCACCGAGTTGGCACTTTTCTCATACTGAGCACTGTGTCACATAGTGAGAGTATCTTTTGGAAAAACATTTTCTCATGATTTAAAGACTTAAGGTGACGGAGTGGCCTTTAAGAAGCCTTTCACAGAGGTAACCTTGTCAAGACTTCAGAGGGCAGCACAAGTCGTTCTCATCCAAGTTGTGCAGGTCTCTTATTGAGAACAGTGAAAGCTCCACTTTCTGAAAGACATAAGGCATGCAGCTAAAGCCATATAATAAAGAAAACTCTATCTGTGCACGTGGGAATTTTTCCCAGAGGACTCTAGTTCTTTTTGGTTTGTTCTTTTATTTCTTTTTTTTTCAAAGTCTTTCGTCAACAAATCTCCTAGTTCTCATTCGTGCAAAGCTTACATTGACAAAAGACTCCTGGAATTGGCCCTTAATTTGACTTTTTTTAAAAAAAAAAAAAAAAAAACAAACCACACCTTCTAAAGTACTGTATCTTAAACTTTTCAAACTACTGTACCATGGGGAAAAAAAAAAAAATAAATCATTATTTCGTAGGCTTTACCTTTTGCACATTGGGGCAGAACAGAGCAATTTAGATTGCCTGATTCTAAAAGATACCAACAAATCCACCTTTTGTGTCAGAGCTAAGGAAACGGGAAAGGCTGAGACTAGGGATGTTTACAAAGGGTTTTATAAATTCAACAAAGATGGCAAATACTGTAAATCAATCTTTTAGTTTTATATAAGCCTTTTTGCAGAAACTTGGAAACAATTCTTTGTATGTTTTATAACACCCCTACCAAAATCTCATTAAAAACCTGAATGCAGCCAATTCCTACACCCTTTGAGAAGAGCAAATGCGAACCTCTGTAAGGCTGCAGTTTTTCCAGTGGCAAAGCCTCACTGTTTCCCTTCCCATCTCTCTCTCTTGCAGTTACTCGGAGCCCAGAAGCTGTCTCCATGACAGCTCTGCAGGCTGAGCACCTCTCCTGTAAGACTCCTTGGAGAGCAAGCTCACACCCTACCCTGCTTTGCTGAGAAGCAGCCAAAATCTTCCATGTTATACTTCCATGAAGACATTCAAAGATAATTAGAAATCTTTCTTGGCTAATTCCCTCTGACTGCATGACATAATGATCACACATCTTGAGCACCAAAATAAGGTGTGATTTGGACTGGTTTTGAGATTTCTCTGTATTTTCTTATATGTAAAAGTTTATGAAATTTAGGTAGCTATGTCAGTTTTAAAAGGAGGTTTACTTTTTTGCCTAAATCCTTTTGGCCGAGAACTTGTAAAATTTTTGTATTTGAATGATAGTGAAAAAGTTGGACCTTATTTTGAAGTTTACCATCTTACTCTTTCAGGCTTTGAAAATAAACTTGAAAAACTGGAAATCCTTATTTTCCAATGTCATTGGAAGTATTTCCGAAACTTTCAATGCTAGAAGTTGTTTTCATTAGCAGGCAATTTTTAAGACTTTGAATTCAAAGTTTTAATACTATATATGTATGCATTTATGGTTTTTTCCTTGTTTGATTGACCTAGATATAAGGTACATCATGTTACAGACCTCTGAGCAGTATGAATTTCAGTTTTTGGAAAGTAGACAAATGAGAGGTTGGAGGAAAGAGAGAATGGCTGCACTGTCCTTCACTGACTTTCCCAACAAGTCTTTGATATTAAAACATTTGGAACTAAATAAAAACTGCTTACCTTTGAATTGGTTTTCTCTTTGTGAAATTTAAATGAACACAGACCAACAGATAAATTAATTGCACTATCTCATCTTCAGGCTGGAAAAAAGCATGGTGATACTGGTTTTGGTTTTGATTTAGACAAAAAGAGGTATAGTTTGGGGGTTTATTTTATTAATGGAATGGGGGTAGCAGAGTGAGAGCCTGGCTTATAACTGGGAGCGTTCTTAGGAACTCTGATTATAAAAATGTAGTAACATGATTAGGTGCATCAGAAAAATAAGTTGAAAAATAAACTCTTGAAGAAGAGTGGAAGCCTATATTAGCAAGCCATTCAATATTAGGCCACATGAAGCATTGTATAATAGACAATAGAGAGCAGGCTTCTTCGTTAAAAGAGTGGAGGAGGTAGAATGGTCTATATTGGTGAAACTGATGTTTTTTTTAAAAAAAAAAAAAAAAAAAAAAAGTTAAAGAGCATCATCCCCAGGATCCTGTGACATTCAATGCTGCTCTTTTTACTGTTTAGTATTATTATTGTTGTTGCCATGGTTAGCACCTATGATGTGTTAGAGATTGTCCAGATGGTAGAGAAAATGGATGAGGAAAGAAGCACAATGTAGGCTTTTATGTCAAAGCTAACTTGATTCAAGGTAGCATTGTAGAGGAAGGACTGCTGATGGGAACCTCATGGGTCAGGCCAGTGAGAACTTGTAGGCTGCTGGAGGAGAAAGTGAACAGCTGAGGTTGGATGAAGAGAAGTAAAAGGAGTGGGTAAGGCAGAAAAGTTTTCATTTTTTGAATGCCTTCCTAAAACAGATAATTCCAGAAGTATTTTTCTGTTGTACTACAGATAGTTTGTCACTGGACCCTGAAGTCTCAAAGGCAAATGCCTACGGTTTCACTGGCTGCCTGTCCTCTGTTCAGTACAACCACATTGCTCCCCTGAAAGCTGCCTTACGCCATCCCAGCGTTGCTCCCGTGTCTGTCAAAGGCTCCTTGACTGAATCCAGCTGTGCATCCATAATGGAAGCTGATGTGAACACAGTAACTACGATATATTCCTCATCAGGTATGTCCTGCCAAGAGGCAAATGGGGAATTTAGAAGATACTATAGAATGAGATATCCTTCCGTTTTGCTATAATGCAATTGTGATAGTATAAATGTTGGAACTGGGAAGTTGCCTTTTCTCTCAGAATTAGGAATGTTGAGGATGGGCATTAGGATTAGCCAAGGCCCCTTTAAAAGTCATTGTACTAAAACAAAATTTTCAGGCTAAGTTCCTGGATTGCCTAAAACATGCCTAGAACAAACAAAAATGTCCCAGAGCTAGTGGAAACAGTGTGTTTATGCACCTGATTTTCCATTCCTGTCCACTCTAGATAGCTCCAGTGCTGCAGATCTCAAAGGAGAACATGAATGTTACACGTATCCCAGTGGTGATGAAGCTATAGGAGTCATACAACAAACAAGCTGAGTTTGTTCCCACCCTAGCAGAAATGAACAAAAACTCCTTGTAGAAACCCCTCGACATATGTGCGTGACTTCCATTGAATGCGTGCACTTTATTCTCTCAGGCTAAAGAGAAGGAGCACTACTTGAGTGGCACCAATAAGATGATCCCAGTAGTTCGTTTATCTTTTGCAATCCTGAAATTGTCCTCTGGGAATCTTAAGTATTTTGCATATGTGAATTTGTATGCAGAGAAGTAAACTCAGAGCAGCTGGAAGTGTTGTCATCAGGAGCAGGGGAAATCAAGTTGCTGCTTTAGTCACCAGTGGATGTGGCAGAATTCTTAATGACCAGAAAGGGGTACAAATTAAGGGTTATTTTTTGCCCCTTGACCTATGTAACCACTTTATCTGTTCTGATAACTAATAAAACTCTGGTTTAGATCATAATATGATTCCTTTGACATTTGTACTTGCATCAAATCCCCATTTCCTGCAGCTTCTGCCTAAGATACTCAGCAGAAAACAAATGATGCTATTAACATTCTGCATAGGGAAAAAGGCTGCTGATTACCCTGTGGAGAGCGGCTGCCGGTGTGTGTGCTTCTCCCCACCCCCCAACTTTCTTCTTGCCACCCAGAGTTGTCTAAGGTATCTCCTCTGATGCACAGAAGAAATGTGTCTTGTAAAATACCAAATGGGCAATGATACTGAAAATATTAACTCCTTGCCCTGTGATCTGTCACCTCAATAATCTAATTTTTCTAAAGAGTTTAGAAAGCAGTAAAACCTGAGGCTCAGAACTGCAGGACAGAACACAGAGCAGTGTGTAGCATCTTTGGACTTAAATATTGAAAGCTTACAATCAGTTGCACTCTATTGTCAAGGTTAAGCACTGTTACATCAGAAATGCAGAATCATTATAAAAGCTCATCCTTGTCTTTGCCATTCTGTGCTTTAAAATATTATTTCCTCTCAATATGATGAATTAACTGACACTACTGCCTCACTATTCACACTGGATTTGATTAAAGCCTGAATAAGATCTTTAGAACAAGTTAGTTCTGAAGACTTCATGTCTTTATATGCGACAGTAAGAGCACTGGGTGGTAGATTCTTGTTAAAAAAATTCCAATTTGTAGCAAATTATACTTTGTATAAATGTACTTGAGAATTACATTTATACATGGAAAGGACATTTTAAGAAACAAAAAGAAGAGAGTTAAGGATTAACTTTCAAATTTGCAGCTCATATCTCAATTCATCAGTTACCAATTTCTCATTATTGCGTGTTTGAGAAGAAAAACAGAACTTCAAAGTTGACAGTGCATGTCTCTGTCGATTTTCTAATGTACAGATACAACAAAAAAAACCTCTAGGAAATCTCTCTAAATGTGTGAAGAAAGCTTTTTATATTTATAACTTGAAAACAATTGAAGCCCTTTCTTTTAGAGTGGAATACTTGTCTTCAAGAAAGTTTCCTATCAGACAGAGATGAAATAAAGTCCATTTGCTCACAGCTCAGTTATATGTACTTTTTTTTAGGAAACACAAAATGAAAGGTGACTCACTGTTTTAATATTTAACAAAGATTTGAAAATCACCTTCTTCCTTGCTGAGGCACATCTAGAGGTTTTGGTATTCTGAACTCTACACTGATGGCATAGAGATAATGGACTTTTACTATGGGTTTTTTTTATACATACATATATATATATTAAAATGCTGTATATGCCAGAGCAGATTCAGCTGTGTGAATGGTGGAGTCTTGGGCCGTCTGTCTACTCCAGCTGAAGAACAGGTCTTCATGCATTTAAAGTAAAAAATGATGATGACTTTCATAAGTCAGAAACTACACAGAAAAATTTTGCTTCTGAAAGGCAGCTTAAACAGTGCAAGTGCCTGGCTCACTGTGCCAGTTTTGCTGGACCTGGTATTTCCAAACAAGGGGGAACTGGCCAGGGATTTGCTGGGTCAGCCTTGGCTGCAGCAGCTATGAGATGGTGGAATTCAGGATTCTGAGAGGAACCGGAAAAAAAAACAGAAAGCATGACTGCAACCCTAGACTTCAGGAGAGCAACCTTTGACCTGGTCACGGGCTTGCTTGGAAGAATCCCATGGGATACAGCCCTGGTGAGAAGAGGGGTCCAGGTGAGATGGTTCAAGGATCACCTCCTGCAAGAGCAAGACTGGTCCATCCCCACAAGCAGGAAATCTAGCAAAGGTGGCAGTAGGCCCAGAGAGGTTGTGAAGTCTTCATCCTTAGATATATTCAAAACCCAAATGTGTACAGCCCTGAGACACTTGCTGTAGTAGACCCTGACTTCAGTAGCGTTTGGACTAGATGATTTCCAGAGGGACCTTCCGACCTCAGCGATGCACACTGTAATATCATCAGTTTTATCTAAAAGGAGGATGATGTCCTGTTAAGGTCTTATACGAGACCAGAATGGCTTTTCCTTGGCTTCAGAATTTGTTGTGTTGCCACTGGAGACAGTTCTGCTATCACATGCCATCTGCTCAGCTGTAACGAAGCCTCCTCTCCTTGAATCCTGACTTTATTTCTCAGGCAAAACATAATTCTTAAGGCCTATGTCTGTTGGTCTCCATTCTGAAACTGATCTCCAACATTTGTTCTGGTTTCCACCGAAAAGAGTGGAACTTTAATAGCATTTAGTGTCAGATCTTACATAATCATTCAGGCACGAATGAGGTCTTATGTAATTTTTAAGGTAGAAATATAATTTCATGGGTTTTTTCATATGTAGTTAATAGTCTTTCATGACTATTTGACTAATACCATGCACCAGATACCAGCTGGAGATTTTCCTCTCATACAGGAGGACTGATGTTCAACAGATGGGAATTTTTATTGTAACTGAGTTCACTGCCACTAGCCAAGGGCTGGGATAGAAAATATTTCATCAGACTTCCAGTGTCTGAAAGTTAAATTATCTTGAGTCTAAAATAATGATTACTCCCCTCTTCTAGTTTGTGGAAAGAAATGGGTGAATCACACTGTCCATCTTTGACAGCCATTTAGTGTATAAAGTATCTCTAGGTTCTTTTCCTCTGTTTGAATACAAAGAGCCTCAATTACTACCTTTGATTTATATAACTAACTCTGAGATACTGAAAAATAAAGGAGATGAACCTACCCATGATGTACAAAACTATGAGCAACCTTGATCTAACTTTGAATTTGGCCCTGCTTTGAGTTTAGGCTTAAAGGCTTCAGATTAGGCTACATCACCTCCAGTTTCCCTTCCAACCTAACCTTTTCTATGATGCTGTCTGCATTTATGTGTAAAACAATAATTTTTATTCCCATCCCAGTCCCACAAATGTAGTAAATGAAATAAATGAAGCATTGCCATGACTATTTGTTTCTTGGCAACATCACTATAGGCACCTAATACCAAGGCAAGGTGCCTTTTGTAAATAGGTCTCAACCTAAGTGTCCAAATCTGCCATTGGCAATTACCATTCACGTTGATAATGGGTGTACTGGAGGTGTTCAGCTGACCACGAAGTCCCTTTGTGCCTGTAGCTCAGTCAATGAACTACAGATACCTGTAGGGAACCCTGACTTTTCAGTATGGATGTCCTTGATGAGAAATCCTTCCACCCCTAAAACTATCAGTAGAGTTGCATCTTTTAAAACATGAAAGCCTCTTTGAGGCTGATACCTTCCGCACCTCTTTGGGGTTGTTTTTTCAGTGATACAGAGCATAAGGAAAAACTGCCCCCTTTAAGAACCTAAACAGCCCAAAGCCACCATCATTACAAACACAGCACCTCCTGATACACAAATACAAAATTGTTGCTTGTTACAATAAAAAACAACTTATTGGGCAATGAGATACCAAAATGTGACTGACACAGCTACTAAGGGAAGGACATTCAATTACAATAAACCTTGCAACACCAAATTTGTCAGTTAGGCTTCCACCTCTTGCATGGGAAACATTAGTTTGGCAAAGCAATATAATATATAGCAGAGACAGTCACCTGTAAATCCCACATACATCCTCTGTATGATAGCCTGGAGGCTCGTAAAGGAGAGAAACACAGATAGGGATCTCATCAAAGGAGAGGGTGAGCTGAAATGAAAAAAAATGTGAAGGTGCAGAAAAGCTGGATTCAGTTAGCAGTAGAAAACACGTTTTCTGAAACATTCAGGACTAAAGTAGTTACACTGCTGTAACTCCACTGACTTCAAGGAGGGCTTGACCTCTCAAGTTTGGATCTGAATTTGAAACTGTCAGCGTGTAGACTGTTTGGCCCAGTGTTTCACCAGTAGTCATTTATAGATAGAGTACAAGAGAGCTCCAGCATCGAGGAGCCTTTAATATAGGAATGAGTGGTGCGGTGGACACAACAGAAGGAA
>KL289810.1:22007-71675 GCA_000699545.1 Podiceps cristatus | reverse complement strand
CCCGTCACAAGCAGCAGGCAGGGAGCAGGGAGGGGTATTCCACCACAGCCATCCCAGAACAGCAAGTTCCAGAGAGACAGTGAGGGAACAGACAGACGAACAAATAGGCCAGAATAAAATAAAATGAAAATGAAGTAAAAAGAAGGGAACATGACCAGAAAGCGAACCGAACAAGGAACCAGAGAGAGGGGTCAATGGCCGATGATACTGGCCATGCCGTCTATGGTATGGAATATTCTCTTTGTCCAGTTTGGATCAACTGTTCTGGCTGTGCCCTGCCAGGGTTTTGTACCTGCACATCACTGCAAAATGTCCTTGATCGTTCAGCAGCAATCAACAGCAGCAGCGTGCTGTCACCGTTTTTCACATACTAAATCCAAAACACAGTAGCTGCTGAGAACAAAGCGAGCTCCGTCCTGGCTGAAACCAGGACAGTGAGCAATATCGCTGGAGATCACCTAGAAACATCCACCATGATTGCCCAGCAATTAACACAGGGCAGGTGATTCAGGACGCAAAGGGCACGGCACCCACCCAGAAACAAAGGGCTGATGTGTGGAGAAGCTGTTACAATAAGGGCCTCCTGCCACAGCACAAGGCTCACTCTTGAAGACATGCACTTGACAACATCTCACCTTTAGAGGTGTTCCAGCACTGCACAAAATCTTCTCAGTATAGTTAGTGCAAAGTCTATACTCCAGATACTGGTATCTACATACACTTCTATTTAAAAAAATAGCAACGGCCCACTAAAACATCAAAGAAACTCACTCCACAAGGCACTATCGTAACAAACTAATGTATTTTCAGACTTTGCAATAACTAGCGTTGCCTGTTAAAAATGCATGTCCCACACCGCATTGTTACAACGTCATACGTGGGGTTTAACTGAGTGTAACTAAGTCAGGGCATTTGAACACAGGTGTCTCTTCTAGCAAAGGTAAACAAAAAAGGATGGCTTTGCTGGCCCAGATGGTCAGAGACTGGGCCTGTGCGCTCTCTCTCTTCTCATGTTTGAAAATTTGTTCCTGAAAGCCTGATTGTGGAAGCTGAAGTCAATGTCATCAGTCTGCAAGTTGTTTCTCTAAAGCCGCTGATGCAAAATTAGGGAAATGCAAGGGTTACAAAGCTCTTCACCAGACCAAGTGTCAGAGAAAGAATTCACTTTGTAGAGGATGCTCAGAATTATCTGTAAAGCTGCTCTGAACAACTTAATTGCAGACATTTTGGTATGCTATAACTCCAGGGACTGACTTTCCGTGTTAGCTGGTGGAGCCCAGGGCTGCCCATGCCTTCCAGATGACCCCAGGCACGCTTCATCTGACATGAGACCTCAACAAATCAGACCTGCAAACGGCACTGTGAGCCCAGCCAGAATTAAAACCGAGCTCTCCCAAACGCAGCGTCCTAGTTCGGGCAGAAGGGTCAGGCTGCCCTTACGGCTTCTAGACCTGAGCGTGCTCAGGTCCAGCCCAGCTTCATCTGCTCCTGCCGTGCCTCGTCCCTAGGGCAGCCCCTGTCCATTCCACCCTGGTTCGTTAGTGTTTCCCACGTAGCTGGTACTAGCCAGACGACTGCCTGCACTGTAAGGCATCAGCTATAACGCCTTGAATCTTTACACAGCAGTAAGATGAGTTGTTTGAAAGCCTTCATAAAATTGTAAGCAGATAGTTTAGACATTTTGATGAGAAGAGAAGGTTTTATTGTGACGTGACTGACAGTCTCCGTGAAGGGTATTTACAGTCTGACTCTTATTACTAAAAACACCATGACAGGTAGAACTTGATGTGGATGTATAATGGGGAGACGATGGGAAATTATGACAAAAAGAGCTCATTAAACATTTCACTTTTTTAGAACAGTTAATTTCACATACAGAACCACAATTTCTAAGTGGAGCGTGTACCACTTAACACAAGCTCTTTGGGGTAAGCTTGCTTTCTTTGTCTGGCTTGATGTCTGTTCTCCGTGAGGAGAGAATAGGAGAACTGGTCTAAGGAAGGAGCAGAGAGAAAATAGGAATGAATACAAGAAGCATGAGTTGATACAGAGGAAGGGAGAGATACTGGGAGGATACCCGACATCATGAGAAGTGTGTGTTTGGAGCTGAGCTGCATGCCTGGCAGAGGGAATCTACAGGGCAGTAGGGTTTGCTGGGAAGGGACGCAGCAAAGATGTGAGGAAATACAAGAATTATATTGAATAAGCAATCTTTTCATCCCAATGTCAGAGAAGCGACTTGGCAACCAGCCACCACTCATAATTGAGTTCAGTGGGTACGTTCAAATTCTGAGATTCAAGACTCATTCCTTTCCGCCTCATTTGCACCAGAGATATCAGAGATCGCGAGGAGTCACACTACAAAGTACCCTGACGCCTTCTGACAAATGGCCTCGCACAATGGCAACGGTATTGTGTAAGTACGTCAGCTATCTCAACGCGTATACAATGTTGAACACTTCTGCTTCACGGCACTACCAGGAGGATGCTTCATACCTTCAGCCCCGATGGGATCCCCTATGCACAGAGAAAGCCGTATTTGCCCAAATGGTCCTGGTTTCTTAAGAAGCTATATCCTATTGAAAACCAGTATGAATTACACTTCCCAGTTTCAAAGTAACCTTTGGAAAATGGATTCTGGCTTTTAGTTTTTACACTGTGGTAGACCTCACCCCACCTAAGCCTAACTATTTAGAAGTTATCGTACCTGCGAGCCATTTAAAGTCCCTCTGCAGCCACGAAAGAACGATGTCCAGACGTACATTTATTTTGACCTGAGAGGGACACCTCACACAGACGGGAGGTATTTCCCCATAGAATCATAGAATGGTCTGGGTTGGAAGGGACCCCAAGGATCACAGAGTTCCAACCCCCCTGCCACAGGCAGGGACACCAACCTCCAGGCCTGGACCTACACGAGGGTGGCCAGGGCCCCATCCAACCTGGCCTTGAACACCTCCAGGCACGGGGCATCCACCCCCTCTCTGGGCAGCCTGTTCCAGCCCCTCACCACTCTCTCTGTAAAAAACTTCCCCCTAATATCCAATTTAAACCTTCCCTCCTTCAGCTTTAGTCCATTCCCCCTTGTCCTGCCATTTTCTGCCCTTTTAAAAAGTTGATTCCCCTCCTGTTTGTACGGTGCCTTCCGGTACTGGAAGGCTGCCATGAGGTCCCCCCGCAGCCTTCTCTTCTCTAGGCTGAACAAGCCCACCTCCCTCAGCCTCTCTTCGTAGGGGAGGGGCTCCAGCCCTCGGATCATCTTCGTGGCCTCCTCTGAACCCTCTCCAACAGTTCTGCATCTTTCTTGTACTGCGGGCCCCATACCTATGCCGGGTAGAGGGCACCTGGATGATTGCTTCAGTATCCCTCCCTTTTATGTGCAAAGACTAGAGATAACTTGCCTGAGAACACACCACAGGAAAACAATCCCAAGATGGAAAATCGATCTCTGTCCAGGGAACGTGAGCAATTCTGTTTGAACTCAAGCAAAACTTGCTGCATTTTCAGTAAGTGTTATTGTCAGGAGAGAGAATTCATGGTGCCTGAAACCTATTAGGAGCTTCAAAAAGTTTTTCACTTTATTCATCCATTATGAAATTAATGAAAGCAAGATCTCCTAATAAAGAAAGTGTCCTTATATGTTTAAAACCAGGTACATGAGCTAGATTATTTGCCCTCAGATTGAATTTTAGAGGTTTATATAATAATGACAGGTATAAATTGAAAAAAAAAAATTATGGCACGAGTCACAATGACAGAGAGTCTCAGATATGGAAGGGTGAGCAATAAATCAGATGGGCAGTGGAATATTAAATTGCTAATTTTAAGAGTTATTGCTGCTTTACCTTTTTTCTTTTTTTTTTTTAATACATACTAATAAAAAGGTGAAACAAAAATCTCAGCTACATATTTCTTCCTCCTCTCTTTCTTCTCTTTTTCTTCATAAGTTAAAGTACATAACTTGTTTGGAGAAAGAGCTCTAATCACTTTAAATTTAACCATGAAATGGAAAAAAAAAAAAAAAAAAGTCTGCAACTGGCTTCATGGAGATGACAGATTAAATATATTTGATGATTACAGAGTAGGTTCCATATGCCCTATATCTCATAGTCATGCTCTTTACCAGGACAGTCTAATACCAAAGTGTCTGCAGACATGACTGCAAATGTACTATACACCCAGTCATACTGCAACGACCTAAATTACAGACTATACCCGGGGTAAATTTGAAACATCGCTGAAGGAATAACAAAAAAGTCACAGGAAATTTACGGCAGAAAAACTGTAACACTGAACTATATGAGAAATGAATGAAAAATCTACAGCTGTTCCTTGTCCACGAATACCTTAATTAGCTATGCACCATGAGTTATTTTACTAGATTTTCCCAGGCAACACGATGATGCTTCCCTCCTCCTAGAGGCTTATCATGAAATATTTATGTCAAGTTTTGTTTGTTTGTGCAAACCACAGAAGTGTCACCATTCAGGCCCCCATCCAGCCCCTCCTCAGCATTTATCTTTTTTACTCGGCATCTCGGTCTCCGTGCTCAGCCCGAGCTGTTCAATTTACCACCTCCTTATGTGAAAGGAGCCTCTCTTTCTCTCTCTTGAATACAGGCATTTTTCCCATGCTTACAGCAGACTGAAATTCCTGACCCGTTCCTTTGTTTTCCTCCATTCTCACAAATCCTCAGAAATACTAATTTTCCACGTTACCAATGTAATTGAACAATTTCTTGAGGCATTTATAGCACAAATTTATATTAAACAGTATAACCCGCCCTTCAGCAAACGCATGCCTTGTTGCTAAGGCTTCTGTTGCTCCACTTCTCCTCTGAACCACTTGTTACCATTCCCTATACATCCCGGGGGTAAGTGCTTCACCTCTTCAAAGTGCTAACGCACAGGAAGGGAATGGTGCTATTTGGATACAACAGCATATTACCTCTATTTTTTAACAGTCCACTGTCTATGCAAAGCACAGGACAGAAAGAATTAAGCTGACAGTCTATACTGACCCTTAGCCTCTTGTATGCTCAGAGCACTATAGAAATAATACCAAGCAATATTGGGAGGAAATCCCCTTGTGCTGATTACAGCCCAGAATCACCAGGAAAGCAATGCAATACACAGAGAAAAAATTCTGCCACTCAGGAATTTGTTGAGTGACACACTTAACCTTGATATAGTTCTTTTCGCAGTTTCCCACAGCTGTTTAAACTAATAGCAATTGCACCTATTGCTGCCCTACAACTCCACAGCCCTTACTAAACTAGCATAAAAGCTGGTTTTATTGGAAAAAATAATTTTCTTTCTATGCTGCCTTAGGTTGGATTTTTGATATAACTCTTTTTTTTTTTTTTTTTTTTTTTTTTTTTTTTTTGGTAACATTTGATTTGAAGCTCCTTATGAGACCTTTACCTATCAGCACACTGGAGTCACCGGGAAGTCTTCTGAGAGGTGTAGACATTATAGCGGCAGAAAATCACCGCAGAGATCACAGACAATGTTCTGACACACCTTTTTCTAATGCTACTTCTCTCAACCTCCACTCTATTCGGACCTTGCCTCCCCTGCTGCCCTACCAAGCCAAGCTGTAAGGAGCACAATATATAAAGTATGGCTCTGATAGAGCACACAGGGGAGAAAACGCTCATGCGGAGGGATAAGCCTTGTACAGTGTTGGGTGATAGAGGAACCCTCCTAATCCAGGCAGCAACGGTTCATGCATTAACATGCAGAAGGCTCACTGTCGATTCTTAACCACAGATAACACATTTATAAATGGTGACTTTCATAAGAATGAATTGGAAAAGACAGAAAGGAGACTGAAGTAATGAATGAGATGGATATAAGTAACATTACAATCCTGGTTACTCTGAACCAACTTGATCAACCCGTAACACAGCACTGATAAAATTCCCATCACAAGGGACCTATCAAATGTTATACACAACAATGAAAGTCACAGAAGCTAAGAAACACACCTTCTTTTGTGCATATACATGGGGAAGATACTTACACTTACAGGTTGACTTTTTGGCACATCATAAACACCTTCCTTCTTTTGGCTGGTAGGAACCTGCAACAGCAAATGAAAACTCAGATCATTACCCAAGCAGGTCTGATGAAAATCTGAAATCTGCAACTGATATTTAAGTACAGGGTGGTCATTTAATACTAATGAAATCAAGGTTGGTTCCCTTTTCATTCAAGCAGTAACATTAATGGAGACAAGAGTGAAGAAATAAACAATTTTTAAATCCTAAAGCCTGGCAGTGTTCAGAAAGGAGGTTTTCATTCAGTTAAGTTTGGTTGCATTAAGTCCAGGTGCACTTGGATCTCCTTCCTACTTAAAATGTTGGGGTTTTTTTGTTTTACTTGGGGGTTAGAAGAGGCACATGTAAGTCATGATCAGGTCAGTATGTCATCTCCCTCCATAGCAGAATAAACAATTTTTAAATCCTAAAGCCTGGCAGTGTTCAGAAAGGAGGTTTTCATTCAGTTAAGTTTGGTTGCATTAAGTCCAGGTGCACTTGGATCTCCTTCCTACTTAAAATGTTGGGGTTTTTTTGTTTTACTTGGGGGTTAGAAGAGGCACATGTAAGTCATGATCAGGTCAGTATGTCATCTCCCTCCATAGCAGAGAAGCAGACCTACCGATAAGAGATGTTTGGCCTATGGCATTAGATTTCTTTCTTCCAATTCATTTAATAATCTAAGTCAAGTAAAGTCATAACATGTACCCCTGCAGTGATGAGGCCCCGTGGCTGCTCTAAGCGATGTTTGGTTACAATTCTGCAATTTTACTAAGGAATTACTGGCCTGGCAGGGTCTGAGGCTGCACAACAGCTCACACAGCCTGGGAGCTGATGTCAACAGCCTCGCGTGGACAGGGGGTGACGCATCTAAAAACTCTGGGCAAGTCTTTAGTTGAGTCAACAGTCATGATTTACACCTTGGGCATTTATGGCCTACTCATGTAAATTCAGTCGTTTTGTAATACTGGGCTTTGCTTGCCTAAGGATTGTTGGTTTACATATTTATAATTTGCGATTATATCTCTTTTCCTTCCTAGAAGCACTGAACGTCTATTGTAAATGACACAAGCAAAAAGAACAGTAAAACCATGCTCTAAACTGGCACAAATGCTCTAAGTAAATCAGTGTTACTTTTCCACTGAACAAAAGCATTCAGCATGAGAAGGTCACATTCCAGACATTAACGAAACCTCACAGCTCAATACGAGAAATAATATTGCAGATATGACAAAATGATTGCCTTTTTTTTTTTCCTAAGACAATAAATATCTTAGAGTTCTGATATTAGAGTAGGACTGGTTAAGGGGATGCTGAAGTAATGTTACTTAATTCATTGAGATGTACTATCATTTCTTATTCTGTATAATATATCAAAAACTCTCTACTGTTCAAACATTCCCTTGCCCATGTTTAAATGTCAAAGTCTTCATGGGAAACGGTGCATCTTTGACTTGGTGCACATCACAGAAGTTTGTTAAGAGCATGAGCACAGAACCCTCGTAGAAACCAAACAAGCTTTTTAGAAGATCTCTTCTATTCCTATCCCGGGAACGACTTGCTCGACTTGGTTTTCTCAAAGTACTGGCCACTTCCACTAAAACTTCCTATCACATTAGATATGTCAAACTGGTAAGAGTGGAACAATTCAATTTCATGGAAATAACAGTCTGTAAAGAGAGAGCACTTTAAGTGACAGTGTAAGAGCAGAAGCCAAGAATGGTCTATTTAGTAAGTCCCTGGAAAGCTCAGTCTTCCTAAAAAGAGGACAAATGTGGCAAGATACACTATTTATAAACTATCATCAGGGTGCATTTTTCTTTTCTCTCTGGAAAGTTCCCCCTTCAGTCATTCTCCTCTTCCCCATTCCAGCTTTCCCACAAAGTCATCCCAATTTGCACACTCCTATCCACAGCTTATTGTGGAATGAGCATTTCCCTGCACTATCGATCCCCCCCCCCTCCCTTTTTCACTCCGTCTTGTAATGGTATTAGAGAAAAGCTCCTGACTTCTAATATGAAGACAGAAAAACTTTTCTGAAAGACATTTATCTCTCCCAACTCGATACCGCCTGTCTTCCTGTTGTCTTTACTTGCCATATATCATCGCGCTTTTTCACATAGCTACTCAGACTGTGGGTCTGCAAGGGATTTCTCTTGTTTTTTCTTTGATAAGCAGTATCAGCAAAGAGGTACCAGCACTATTGCTGCTGACAGCTCGGTCTCTGTGACAGGCTGTGAACCATTTTGACGTACTTGCATCTTACCAGCAATACAAGCACCACAACTCAGAAACCCCCATCTCAGATTGTCAACTCCTGATGGAGCAGAACTTGCCTCTCCGTGGAGACCAATGCTGCTACGTACACAACACAAACCCACCTAACAAAACCCCATCCCACCTTACTATCATGAAACAACAGACAGGTAAAGGGATGCCATTAAGAATTCTGACACTAGGTGAGAGGACTGTTACGTGCTCAGTGATCAAATCCTTGCATAACTAACGCATTACAGCAACTTATACAGACAGACAATATTAAAAGAGCAGACACAGAGAGTCTTTGGGGTAATGTATCAAAGAAAGGTGACAGAGAAAGAATGCTTAAAAAGGAAATTGTGACTTCAACTATGTTAAAAAGAAATAGAAATTGTGACTTTTGGCACATATCTTCCATCTTCAGTTACCCATTGGGTAGAAATCTTTCCCAACAAGGGAGAAATGAACTCTTTGCCTACCAGCTCTTGGTTGAAAAACCAGAGTGGCACCAGAAGAAAGAAGATATGGTGAGGCTTAAGTGAGGATGCATGAGGTTACCGAGCAGAAGCATGTTCATCAAAGTGTCATAAGGGGAATGTTTTGTAGTAAAAAGTGAAGCTGACACCAATTTGCATAAAACTAAAAAAACAAACAAACCCCCAAAAGAAAAGACGACCTTTTCTAATTTCATTTTTAATAGTAGCCTGTTCCTCTTGTAAGAAGAACAATTTTGCTAGTGATCTAAGATCTGAGCCGTGGGAACCCAGCTCTATAGCAAGCCAAGAGCTCAAGAAGTCCATGGGAGCAAGGAAGCTTGTGGCTCTGGGCATGTCTACGTTAGCGGTACTTCAGCAACTCTCAATTGCCATACATAATGGAAAAAGACTCAGAGCTCCCTAATCTCCGCATTTACTGTATTCGAGGTACTGCCTGTAGTGAATACAGAGAAGGACATATACTGAGACTATGGTATATTATGTATCTCAAGTGTTTTCTTTGCATCACTGTGGAAGAAAAAACATCACACCCAGACACTGTCACATGAAGCCTTGAGCACTTCTCTGGTGACTTACAGGACAGTAACAGCAGCACCTTGAGATGAGGCAAGGCCTCACCATCTCCTTATCATCTTCTATTTCCATTTTAAGAAAAGTCTAGAGTCCTCCTGTTCTTTAGGCCATTCCTTGGAACACAGTTCCTACTTCTTCCCTACCCACCAGAGTTTCCTCTAAGATCTCCAAACACTGAGAGCGATGACCCCATTTTGCTTGCTTCCACTGGTACTTCTCTACAATGTCACTAAAAGCTCTGCGCTTCGATGAACAACAATCAGAATTTTTTTGCCTGAATGCAGTTGTCATGGGATTTTTCTTACTAGCATAAAACTGACACTAGAGTAGCAATTTTTTAACAGCTTGCTTTTCTGAAAACACTCAAACTTTCAACACTATACAGTAGAACTTGGGCATACTCTCACCTTGAGAGCTTTGGATGTCTTGGTCCAGAGATACAGAATATGCGAATTCTACTCTGCGTGGCGGGGTGCCAGGAAAATCAACAGTTAAATGAATCTTATCTTAATGACCCTGTGGTGGGATTATTTTCTTGTTATTTTCTAACGTTTCACTTGCATTTCCCTTTTCCACTTAGCTTCTTTCTATTTTGGCTTACAGCTACTCTACTCTTTCATTTTTTTCTATTATCTTCCTGCCTTTTCTCATTACTTAAAAAAGCACCCTTCCCTTTTTTTTTTTTTCTTTTTTGTTTATTCTATCCCCGCTTCTGTCTACCTTGAAAAAAAATCTTCCTATTAGATGATCAACCTCTAATACAGCTAGATGAAATGCTTAATCACTGCTTGAATCTTTCCCCTCCATACAAATCACCTTTTTCTTATAGCATACAGAGATTTCTGTCTATCTCCAGATTTGCCTCTAGTGTGTGATACAAAATGAATGACATTATATTTTAATAAACCCTGTACCAATCCCTCGAGGATAAATTGAATGACAAAAGATTATTTTGTATTGCTTTCGATGCAATTTTTTGTCAGTGTGAAGAATGCAAGCTTGGGCTCTAACAGAACACATGGAGTCCGAAAATATTTTCCCCAGTCTGTAGTATATCCATTGAGAGCTCTTTGGTTCTGCTCAGTTATTTCTCTGGTTAGTCAGAAAGAAGAGCAGTACCATCAAAATGGCTTTCTAAGAATTGCTTGAATGGTCTGCCCTCCATGAGATTTCTGTATCTGTTCCTTAGAATAGGTGTAAAAAGTTTTAAAAAAAATCACAGAAAAAAATAGCGTCCACTGTTTATCATCTTACACAGTGTACTCAAAAGTTTAAGACCCTTCGTAGGCTGACAAAGTTAATAAAATTTGCAGAAGGTGCAATGACAAACAACAGAAAAATCACACCGAGATGGAGCAGATTATTCATGTCATGTCATCAGAATGAAATGCCAGACATTTTTGTGATGAATGAAAACTAATAAAAGTGAACTATATATGAAATGTACTTCACTAAATGCTTGCAATTGTTGCAATGAAAACACCGAAGTTAGCGATTTTATACCTGATAAATGTTTTCTTCCGTTTCAGGCTCACGGATTGGCTCGTGTCCAGCCTCAAACACAATGTACTATTACACCAGCCGCCAGAGAGGAAAAGTCAAAGATGAAACAGAAGGGAAAAAGGCTATTTGGAATTCCACATAACAACACAGGCAGGCATTAAAGAAACAAGTTCAAAGTACAGGCCGGCAGCAGGACGATCGGTTTGTTGGAAAGCGCAGACTAAGGTTGTTTCATATTTCATAAACTGGCAATGAATAGACCTAAATCTCCCCTAATGATCATTAGAGCAACTTCCTAATTCCTTCTCACTAGGGAGACCGCCTGTGGCCTAATATTAATTTTCTGAAGTCAACGTGAATTTTGCCTCTTTTACATAATGGCAATTATTTCCACGTATATTTATTATCTGTGAATAAAAAAGCTAAATACAAGCTGGAAGAATAGGCTAGTGCTCATGTAACAGGCCACATGGTAAAAGGCTGTCACAACACTTCATTTTCAGGTTCTTGCTTTATTGTGAAGAGCACAAAGTAAAACTCCTGACACTATAAAAGCTGAATAGTAATTTAGGGCATCCTAATTCTTATCATCTTTCTTGCTGCACCTTAGGCACTGTTCAATATTCACTAATGGCTGAATCAGTTTCTTTCAGTGTGATTCCCACTGACATGCCTAAGTGGAAGAACACAAAATCTCCAGGGAAAAAAAAAAAAAAAAAAGTAAACTATCATATATTTTGTTTCAGCTCAAAAACATGAGAATGAAATTACATCCTTTTCTTCTTCGCACTCAGGGGGATACTGGACGTGAGCATATTGACATATTTCTGATAATCACCTTTGCTCCCAGACATTTTGCTTGGATAAAACAAGACTGAAATTTCAGTTCTCTTTTTAAATCATAGCCTAAATGACAACAAGGGAGTGCGTTATAACGTCAGTTCCACTGTTGTGTTTTTCAAAATATTCACCCTCTGAAATTCTGGCCCCATAGAAGCCAAAACCAAAACACCAATTTATTACTCTCATAACAAGATGTCACCTTACTTATTCTTTAAGTAACTCCCTTTTCAATTAGAGTTTGTATAGCAACTGATGACAAATCTCATATGGAAACTTAAAATCTGAACTCACAAGCCACATTTTAGGAAATATTTTCGAAATACTTAATCTACTATTTTCATATGCTAACTGAAGTATTCTATTCTACTCAGATATATTGTGCTATTACTTACAGCTTAAATTCTAAACATGCTACTTTCTGTAAAAAACTTGACAGTTTCTCAGAAGACCTGTCTCAGTAAAATTCAAAACATCTTGTTAAAGGTTTTGGCTGTGTTTGTAGATAACATATGTCTAGTCATTTCTGAAACTCCAAGGCCATACAGCTTCAGAAATTACCTGGTATACAGGATCTTCTACATCTTCTTCCAAAATTGTCTACAGCAAAGTAAGAGGACAGGCAGTAAAAGTAAAGAACATAAACAGTAGAGATAAAAGAACTGTATTCAGAAATTAAAGGACAGCAAAGAAATAAGCAAAACGGGCAGGTAAGTATATAGTTTTCTTTCTTTAGTATACAGATAAAGTCACATTATTGTTCAAAGTATCTTTATTCAAGTTTCATCTGAGTTTAACAATCTGCACCTTATTTGATTTGATTCGAATACAGACATTCAGAAGTATACTGAATCTTCCCTAAACTATTAGACACTGTTAAACACCTGACTTACAACACACTGACCTTCATTAAAGTTTTCCTTCTGAATTAGTAGAAACACTACGTGGGAAACGAACCGATCATTTCCAGTTGCTAAACATGTTCATCATACCCCAAGTGACAGCTTTCATCACTGTTTAATCCTATTTCTGAGCTCACGATGGCCGTTAGGTTTGTGCTTGTCCGTTTGACGCTAGCACCGTTCGCCCCCACCGCTGTTAAATGCTGAGGATGCTCAGTGCCTCTAAGGAACAACTTTGGGGACCACTCTTTTCTTGGCAGTAGTCTAAGCTTATGCGTGTACCTGGTATACCGCTTGTTCACACTGTTTGTCCTTTTGTGCCTTTTTTTCCATTTCTTCCCTTTGTTTCAGTTCATAGATGAGCTGAAACAGGTCTCGCAAGTCCAGAATTACAGGTTCAGCCTGTGGAAGCAAAAACAGGCAGGAGGGTTTCTATACGGGAAAACACCCTCCTCTTATCCCATCCTGCTGATAGAGCAGTTATAGCATCTCCACAATGGGAGAGAACTTCATACAGAATTAATTTCTACCTGAGCACCCCAGCTCAGGTTAATTTCTATCAAACTAACTGTATTTGCAAATTAATCTTAATTATAATTTTGAATATAAAAGGCATTATGAATATAAAAGGCCTATATATGAATATAAAAGCATATTTATTAGTGGTTTTTAATACAATGAAATCATAATAGACTATATGCAAAGTAGCTATTACTTTCCGTTTGGATGAGTATAGGAATATAACCAAATGTATCTGCATCCAGTCTAGTTTAGTTAGAAAGGAAAACAGTAACTAATTATATATAAAAAAAAATACATCATGAAAAATAGGAAATAGGGAAAATACCTTCCCTTTTTCCCAAGCCGGTTTCATCCGTTTACTATTTAGGAACATCTAAGCAGACACTTGTGACAAGCCCAGCACAATCATAAACAATGTAAGATTGGCCTCTTGAACAGCTTCTTATGAACATGGCTCTTCTATTGAGTTACACAGTAGAAAATGACAGTGATCTGATACTTACTGCCTGGGCTGTTTTTATTGCCACAAATCTGTGATTTCCCTCCTTTCCACACACATATCCAAACGCTCGATGGTCTGTGATATCCTTTGCGATGTACGAAATTTCATGAACTGCATGGTGGTGCTGTAGTAGCTATTAGAAAAACAAACCAAAAACACAAGAGTAAGAAATATCCATCAAAATGTTCCATTAAAAAGCTGTATAATTTCTCTTTCACCAGTGCTTACCTGGATCTCAATACACCTATGGAATTTAAACAAACATAACCTGGTAAGAAAAATAATTAATATCTGAACTCTTTAAGCCTATTCTCTTTTCAAAAGCCAGCCAAAGTTGACTTGCTTTCATAATTTGACTAATAATGTGACTAAGCTTCAATTGAATGTTTTTCTTGGTACCTTTTGGTGAGGTATAATTCAATAGAAAATATCATGTTACCTAGTCACTACCTACATGGCATCGTAGGTAGGGAATCAATATTTGTAGGGATCTAAAAGACACAGCAGCCGCTACCTGTAGCTTCACACAGAGCGAGCCTGAGGACAGAGGGGGCTGCAGGGGCTGCAGAGTCCAGCTGAGATAGCCAGTCTCTCTAAGAATCGGCACCAGACTTGCTTTATCTCCGCAACGCTCGGCATCAGCCGGGAAGCGATATTTCATTTAAAGCAGTAACAGAACTCCAAACATTTATTTTTCCCGGGAAGTTCACGGAAATGCAATTATCCAACTCGAAATCAAAGCTAAATGCAAAAGTTCACACTTTATTTAAAATCCCACTTTGGTTAATTGCAGTAACAAAAAGACTCAATCTTGTTTCAGACCTATCAGTAAAACTCCCCAGAGGCAGGACGTGAATCCGAGACTCCTATAAGCATGTCTTGAAGTACCAGCACCTCTCTTGCTTTGGCAATAATAATAATAATAATATTTAAGTATTTCCACTTAAAATAATGTCTTTGAAAAGTTTAGCTAAAACAATCTATTAGTTTGAATTTCTCCCTTGTGATATATTGACCTGCTCTTATCTCATCTAGGGATAATGCTATTTCAGAGAGCAGGCAGAGCTTTACAGAGAATTCTTTTGAGGTCCAGGTTCCTGCTGGTTTTGAGAAAAGCACATTTTGAAAATCAGCATGGTACCCAGGCAATCTCTGAACAACCAGTTATTTTTAGAGTTTAAAAAAAAAACAAAACAAAACCATTTTAAAATTCAAAACTGGAAAGGCTGTGTGTGTGTAGAAGCGAAAAGGCTGAGCGCGTGCAGGGCAAGTGACAAGCGATGAGACTTCAGTAGAACACGGACTGAAATTTAAAAGGAGAGGCAGCACGTAAGAGACAGATGACTACATATAAAACAAAAGACTGGCCATTTTTCATTTTCATTTCGCAGTAAATGACTCTTAACTTCCCAAGATCAAGATTGCTTGCTCGCAGGAAAATGGAAGTGTTGCCATTGACTTCAGCCTGAACATGGCTAAGCTGAAGGTGCGCTTCAGACTCTCCCAACGTGTTAAGCATTTAAAATTAATGATGGGATCTTACTTAGATAATACAGGGATATTGATTTATTAGGTTTTTCTGAAAATCAAGTTGCATGCTATCTGTTACAATGAAATGAAATGTTCCCATCTCTCTATTCTGCATATGATAGGGAACGTTATCTCTGGCTCCTATTACATCAAAGTTCTTTGACATTGCTTTATTGATTGAGAGACGGTGTTTTGCACTGAAATTAAACTGTGATCAGATTCTTTCCTCATGGAATTAAATTTGAAGATCATTCTACCATGGAAAAGTATCACCTACAATGTAAGATGGCAGATGGAGACACTCCAATTTACCTGGGAACCCTCATTAACCGTTCGAAAATCATTACATTTTTAATGGTTATGATATTTTACATACTGTATCAATAGATGTACAAATTAAGCGACATTATCCTTTCACATACTTTACTGTATGGAGTATTTAGCAAGAGTTTTTCATTTGTTTGAGGGATACTGAGTTGGAACAGACACATGAAATGCGATGATGCATACACACGTCTGTACTCACATGCAGATATAACCACTCCTTCAAACCTGTGCTTTCACAGCCCTCGATTCATCTAATGTGTCCTTTCTACCTATTCCAGTACTTCATTCCAAATATTATTTAATGAGTGCCTGATTCTTTGCTCATCATAAAGCAGGGATGAGACTGCTGTTGCAGCCAGTAGAGATTTACCACCGTAAAACTGAAGATCAGAACTGAACCCTTTTGGTAAATCTCTGTTTTAAGGACGCAGCCTGCCTAGCACCCCGCATAGCCCTTCACAGTGGTGAGATGTCCACCAGAGGAAAGGACGCCAGAAGGGACAGCACAAGGAGAAACCCCATCTCGCCCAGCCACCCAGCAGAGACTTACAATTGAGGCTATCTATAAATACACGGTCTTTGCATCTTTTGATTAGATTTGCCTCTGGTGCATTCGCATAGATTAATCCGTCTCATAAAATGAGACCAACCAATAGAAATGTCATCTTTATCCCTTGGTTTGCAACTGCTCACGTGTAGCCACCCACCCTCTCGATACTCAATATGAACGGTCCTGAAAGGAAATGAAACAAAAGCTGCGCAAAATTGCTTATAGCAGAACTACTGGTCAGTGCTCAACAGTTAATATTCACAAGCTCATCTGCCTCTCTCTCTCCCCAGCCTTTTTTTTTTTTTTTTTTAATATGTTCAAGGTTTTACCATGACTTAATCCTTTCTCTAGTGGGTCAGAAGCACATAATTATTTCATAACTCATAGATGTTTATGACACCCCCATATGCCCATGCTGATGGATTCCATCACACACTATTTTATATTTTTTACTGTATCTTTGCTGAGTGCTGCTACGAGCCATTTACCAATTCATAAGTGAGGTATCAAATTGTTTTGGAGGGCTGCAGTACAACAGAACAAATTATAGAGAAGACTTAATTTGTAGTATGGTTCAATACAGTCAATTAAATATTGCACAGATTAGAAAGTAATTTAACATTTAAGCTTCAGTTGTTAAAAAAATCCACTGTACATAGTCTCCAAATTATTTTAGGTCTCCTGTGACTTTAGTCACTGTTGTAAATGTTGAGGATTTTAAATGGAAGCACAGATAAAAGTCTCAGACAGGGTAACTAAGACAATCTCATGACGCATGAGTCCTCCTCCTTAGGCTAAACGTGATGTCATTATTATATTTTATTCATATACTAGGAAGTTTTTCCTGGTGTGAAACTTAAAGAAGTCCAAAATACCCACCTCCACCAAGGCTGCTGTCTTCCCTCTTCCCCTTAAGTTTACTCCGGTCTCTCCCACTAGCCATTATTTTCTCTCCTTTCTCCAGTCTACCTCCTGCTTCTCCTCTTCCCCCAGGTCACTCCCTGTACATCACATTGAATTGATTTAGCTGCCTCTGAGATCTGTAGCATTTCTAATTTCCCTCGGGCTGCCTGGCACCCATCATAAATTTTTTCACCCCTTATCCTCATCTTGCCCCTTTATTTCCATGCTGTAGCCTCCAGTGCAACTAAATCAATTAAGTCAATCAATTAAGTACTTGGAGGGTCCAGCAATCATGTCAAATATGTGAGTTAGATGGCATGAGAAAGTCACTGCTTTACTATCGCTATTTCTCTTTTAATGAGGTTGTCTATTTAGTGGAGCCTGGGGCACAGTGTTAAGAGCCACAACAAAAAATACCCTGCAAGCTGCAAAGCCTCCTATAAAAGCTGCCCCACCGAAAGCAGGAAGGATGTACCACACAATATTGTATCTATACGGACGAGTTTCACAGGGATTTATGTTGCACAGCTTTTCACCTTGAATAACTAACTGGTGAGCCTGTTTTCAGACAGGTGGTACCAACTCACAGCTCCGCGTTGTGATATCCACGCTATCAATACTGGGATGTGGGTGACAGACAAGGCCCGAGCATCTTCTGCATTTCTATTCCTGTCGATTCACTTCTATCACAACTGAATAAGCAATAAGGCATGTTGTGTGTCACTTAGAGCTCCCCAAACATCGAAGTTACCCACCAGACTGCAAAAATCCCTAAGGGATTCATAATAAAATAACTTTACAAACTATAGTTTCAGTCATACTGCTGCCTACGTGCAAGCCCCCTGTACTCCAACTCATATTGTGATTGCTCAGCAGCATGTTAGGGAATCAGGCCCTGTATGTTTAGGAAGATTACAGAACAAATCATAGAAAGTGAACCTAACATGCAAAGCCCACGAAGATGATCCGAGGGCTGGAGCACCTCCCCTACGAAGAGAGGCTGAGGGAGCTGGGCTTGTTCAGCCTAGAGAAGAGAAGGCTGCGGGGGGACCTCATGGCAGCCTTCCAGTACCTGAAGGGAGCGTACAAACAGGAGGGGAACCAACTTTTTAAAAGGGTAGAAAATGGCAGGACAAGGGGGAATGGATTGAAGCTGAAGGAGGGAAGGTTTAAATTAGATATTAGGGGGAAGTTTTTTACAGAGAGGGTGGTGAGGGGCTGGAACAGGCTGCCCAGAGAGGGGGTGGATGCCCCATGCCTGGAGGTGTTCAAGGCCAGGTTGGACGGGGCCCTGGGCAACCTTGTGTAGATCCAGGCCTGGAGGTTGGTGTCCCTGCCTGTGGCAGGGGGGTTGGAACTCTGTGATCCTTGGGGTCCCTTCCAACCCAGACCATTCTATGATTCTATGATTCTATGAAATTATGGCAATGCCTTAACGACAAGCTTAGCAAGCCAGAAGTGTAATAGTACATTGACCACTATTCACTACAACACATTAAGTGAAAACAATGAATTGTAAAACAGGTGAGTGGTTCTGAGATGAAGTTTATCTCTTTGCTGCAAGAAACACGAGAGTGGTACAGATGTGTGGCCCCTACACCTGGGAGGCTGCTGTGTTCCTTAGCGGTGCTCAAGACGTGCCTACCATGGCACTTTGCAAACATTCTTCACGGCTGTTTCCTTACAATTCCTGTTTGTTTTTGCTGAGATTGGCAGGGATCATGGGGGCAACAACTGGCCACAAGCATTTCTCTAATTGCCTACATTTTGGCTGCAATGCTTCTCTGCTGTTTTGCTAAAATGCACTTAGTAGACGTGGTCTGGAGCTGCTCATCTCCATCGTAAACACTCCACATTTCAAATAACACACAAGACATGAAACACTCAAATTCTCTACAGCTGCAGATTCCAATCCCAGAGCTGTTTTATAACTTTCAGGCATGGACAGAGAGCGGTCCCCTGTCTGTAGTAAACAAAAGGGAAAAAAAAGAAAAAGAGAGACACAGACAACTGGAACAAACATCTCATCAGACCTTGCTGGCACAGTTTTTTCCATTAAAGGCATGTGGATACCCGTTAAGCAGTTTTGAATCTTGCAACTTCCTTTCACCCTAAAGACAGTCCCATTGCAATGGGACTGTGTACAGACAGTTTGGGGGAAAAAGTCACCAATCTCACTTGCCAATGAAATGGAAAATGAATCAGTAAATCATATTTGCACCATACATTTCTCCATGTTGCTTTCTGGAACTTGGCCTTTGGGTGGCAGATGAAGTGGCAAGGCATCAGCCTACCGAGATACGCAGGGAACAAGCAGCTGGGGCAATCGCAACAAGCCTTCCCCTAACCACTGCAAAATTTTCAGTTCAATGTGAAATAGCAAAGAGGAGACAGCTTGGTGCGGTTCAGAGCTACAGTTACCCAGGACTCCAGACTCCCCGTGAGTTATTGCTGGACGCGGCACCGGGCGACCGAGAGACGGGGTGGTGACAGAGCTCATCTGCCCCAAAAGCCTACTGCTCCCCACAAAGGCCGCCATCGGTGTGGTCACCCACAGCCTTTCCCCCACCTCCCTGCTGGTTCCTGAGCACAGCGTAAGAACATTTCACTGGCGTTGTGGGTGTTGCTGAAGTGTAAATGAAGACAGAGCTTGCAGGTTGCTGTCAGAGGCAGCTAAATCCAACCAGATAAGGCTTAGCAACACACCTTGCGAATCAGTCACCGCTGCTGATTTCTCAATTAGTGACAGGCTGCTACAGATCGTGCTGTTAGATGCTGCACTCTCCTCTGCCTCTACTGGGCAGCTGTTTTTCATGATCATTTTTCTATTATTTTAGCCCATTTTCCAAAGATGAATACAAAAAATTCTTTGGATTTTGCTCCAATGTGTCAGAAAGGCAAGAGGAGAACAGTTCACCCAGGCCATATAATACAGAAGGGACATTCGAGGAAAGGAGGAAAAAGAGCGCTCAGAGGAGGAAAAAAAGCTTTAGAAACTATCTGTCTAAACAAAAGTCAAGAAACATATTTCAAATCTGACAGTCCTTTCCTACCGTGATGAGTACTCCAGTTGCATGTCCATGGGGAGAGGACAGCAGAATAAACAATACATGACAGATCACAGTAATTTGGCTTAAATGTGGTAGTGGTTGGTGTGGGTAAACACTCGATAGACCAAAAAACCCCTGTTATATGAACATTTACTGCAACACAGGGAAAATTTAATCTAGTTTGTTCTAGAAAAGGAAGAGAGCAGTATTAAGCTTAGCAAATTATCAAAATACTGAATTCCTACTAGAACAGCAAGCAGTCTTGGAACAAAGTATCATTTCAATTCAGCTTTCAAAAATAAATGTCACATATGGATACCTGAAAACCAAAACCCACTAGAAACCTCTTGAGGTTTTGGAGATTTCAGTATTGGGAAGCATTTCCAAGCACTGGCCAAGATGACCAATTTTGATCATAAAAGAGTATAAATTGAACATGCTACCATGGCATGAGAACTGAACCCTTCCGCTGAAGGAGACTGAAAACGTGCTACATACTAGACAGCTAAAATGAATGGTCCATCTCTCAGTCTTTTTGACCCAAAGCCACTCATGGAGTTTTGGCTGAGCAACAGGTTATGGACTTTCCATCTGAAAAAAACCCCAAGAACAGGAGCAGAAAAGGAAAACGTAACCTCTGGAGTGTCCTCCAAGCCCGAAGGGACTGCTCAGATGGCAGCCTTTAAGCATGTCTTCATGATGAGAAGAAAATAAGCCTGTCTAATTCCTGTACCTCTTCCATACACACTGATTTTGCAGACAATAAATAACCTAAAGACTGACTTTTCCAAGTGCCAACACCTGAAAGGCGTTTCATGCTTTGCAATAAAAGCACTTGGCACGAAAAGCACACTTTCAGATTACATGCAGATCAAAGCTTGGTCTATGTATCACAAAAGGGCACATAAAATACGGTGCTGATAAAGAAAAGAATCAAGACCGATTTAATCCCAGTTATCACAGACTCAGTCCCTCCAGGGGGTCAGCAGTCTGTCTGTGACACAGCAAAGCACCCAAAAGATGTGTAAATTTAATTTGCTCTTAATAACAATAATAATAAACTCTTGAGAGTCACCCTCTTCCTGCAACCGAGACTGAAGCAAAACCCAGAGTATGTGACTTCCCAAGCTCACACGGCAACGTGCAGCTGAGTCAGAAAGGACCAAAGGCAGTGAACATAATTGTAGGTATAAGGAAAAGCACGTCTTCAAGTGAAGCGCTACACTAAGCTCAATCTGTACATGCCAATTCATCCTATCTATAGGCAAGCACGTAGCGAAAGTACCAGGGAGAAGCCTGGCTGGACTCGGGAAGACAGCTTAAAAGGGTACTTCAGCCCCAGGTAAAATCTGAATTAATCCTTACCATTTTTTTTGCTTGATGAAAAAAGTATCCTGCTACTGCCTGTATCTTACCTGGGGAGCAAGAGCAGCGAATTCTTAAGAAAGCAAATGTGCGCGTCCTTGTTTGTGCCTCCTGCCATGGGCACGTGTAGTGGTGCTCTCGGGTCGTCCTCACCCGAGACCCCCGCATACACCGGGCGCCAATTAAGTTAGTGGGACTTTAGACCAGCGCAGCAGTCTAATTGTGATGAATGGATCTACGATACGGAGCTAGCTGGATGTTCCGAGAACCTAATTTGTGAAAGAGAACACCACTAAGGTAATAAACTTCTGCCTGGCTCTCATAATTTGTAATAATGTCTGACAAAGACCAGGCATGAATTTAGTTATTGTTCATTGTCTTAGGAAGCAAACGCTAAGTTGCTCATGCAGAAGATCCATTTAGCAGATATATGAACTTCTGAAAGGAACAAAACAAACCGGGAATGAACACATGGCTGGTTTCCTATCTTCACTTCAAAAGGTTTTCAATATCTTATTGTACCAGGAATGAAACTAGCTAGCTAAATCTAAAAACCTCATCCAAGTACTATTAATCTCAAGTTATATTTTAAATATGTACTTGCAAATATTGTTCCAGGACAAAGAAAATCCTAAAGGGCAAGCAAACATTTTCACAGAGCTCTGGAAAAACACATGTGCTACACTAAAGCTGTGATGTTAGACCTCCTGGGATTCTTGTACTATTTTCTTACTGTTTCTTCATCAAACATGGCCATTGTTTTATCAGGATGGTTAAAACAAGAAGGATTTCCACAAGAATACCAAGAAGCAGCAAACTTGATCCTTGATACTAAAGTCAATGGCCCCAGCAGGCCATAATCAGCCCAGTAATGCAATAAAGACTTACATTTCAACTGTATGAGACCACCGATAGACTACAGTACATTGTTTTAGCTTGCCATTTCCCTATTTCCATGGGATGTCCAAGTAACGTTACTTGCCCAGAAGGGTATTATTTTACTCTTTGGGATGGCAGCTGCCCAGCAGCCACTGCTGGGTTTCCCGGGCTGTAACACCCTGGGTGTATTCCCCCTCAGCACCCACCTCGTCGTCATCTGCAAAACGATCAATAGATCAAAATAGCCATAAATACGCCACCATTGCCCCTCTTCTCTCCAGCCAAAGCTTGCGTACAGCCTAAGCCTGGCACCTCTGCCCAGGCCTTGTATTTTTCTTGATATGCTGTGAAGTTTTTTAAGACCCTTACTGATTAGATCTTGAATTTGAGGGAGTACAATACTCAGTAATGAGACAGTCAGTTTGTTACAGTATTGCAGAATCTCTCAATATTTTTATTGCATTCATCTTTACCGTCGGTGAATATCTTTTGAGAAGCCTTTACTTTTACAAGGTTCTTTTGTTCCTTTACACCAATATTCTTCACTCTCTGAAGTGCTTTTGATTTACATGAACAGCACACGAAATTTCTTCATACAATTCCTGGGAGCTTTAGAAGTAATTTTTGACTTTAACTGTCTCAGATCTTAACTGCTTCAGATTCAGCAAACATTATGATCTACCCTCTTCTTGTAGCCTGTAGTTTGAAGAACTCATCAGTGAAAACCAGCTTCCCATTCTCTTGATTTGCCATGCAAACCCTATAAAGCAGAGCTTGCAAAGATCAGATAAATCCCTCTCATACTGGCAATACTAAAATTTAAGTTGCACTGGATAGTCATCAAACAGCAACTTTCCTTAACCATGACTACTTTGATAATGATACAAACTTCTCTGAAAAAGGGGGAAAAAGGACAAGAGAGATTTATTTTCTATTTAGCTGTCTCCCAGATAGTCATACCAATTTAATAACACTTAAAAGGGGGCTGAGGGAAAGCACACGTACAGAAATGAGAAGGACTCTACATATTCAAAAACTGTAAATAACCAATATGTCAAGTTCAGGACACAATGTTTTCTATCTTTCAAATACAAAAGTGATTTCATAATCAGAAACAATCCTAAGCATACAAGGAAGAAACCCTGCCCATGTTCCACAAGGATAGATTGTTTTCCAGTGGCATAGTATCGAACGGGATAAAATCTACTCAGTTCAATTCTTCATCTCTAATGGCTTAATCTTCTAGTGGCCAGATTATAAATATACAAGTAGAAGAAACACCCTGGAACGTCCCCTTCCACAGGCATCGGTTTGCACGAGAAACGCTGGAGTTTACCTTTTCTATACCATGAACAGGTAAGCCTTTCATCCCGGGGTCAGCCTTCACTGCTACTACATTCTCTGAAACGCATTATCATGAGAAAACCTCCTGGTTCCCAGCAGAGATGTCTGAGCTGCCGGACATTCTTCCCAACGCAGAACTGGCCTGTGAGGCTATGGCAGACTTTTTTGAAAAGACTACGGAACAACCTCTATCAATATTGTAAGGTCTCAGATTATTCCATACCTGGAGGTGTACAATCACAGAGGATTGTAATGATGCCTGTGCTGACAGGCCTGGTGTACCTGCAGGTTACAAAAGGTGACTCCGGAGGGATGAGCTTTACAGTTCAGAAACACTATCACCAACTACCTCTCCTGGTCATAAATAGCACGCCGGCACTTCACGCCAGTTTATTTTCAGTCTGCCTACAGAAAAAGGGAGGAAACCTCTTCCTTTAAGTTACACTTGCACATATAAACAAACTTGAGATAATCCCATAAATGTGCCACTCTTTCATTTGCTCAGGTCCCACAACAGACACTTGACCTCGGATATAAAACATCCATAGCAACACAACAAACCGATGCAGTGCTTGAGCCCTAAGGTAAGAATAAAATTAAATGTAAAAGGCAAACCTCAAAGAGACTCTAAAAGCCAACAAAGAACTTGCAGGTAATTTTTGGCTTGATTCTGGAGGGTTTTTCCCCTGCGTTACCTGAGGCAGGAATTTCTGGAGTTGCACTTAGTAGGTGCATTGGCACATCGAGTTACAACAGTTCTACATTTCAGCTCTCAGGCAACGGAAAGTATTTGTAAGTTCTGCCCTGACACTCTCCAAAAGGGAGCCTGAAAGCTCCCATTTGCACATTTTAATGCCCAGAATTGTTTCTTCCATGCTCTTTTTCATGTAAATGTTTGATTTTATTCTTCTCCTTCTAATTCAAATCTCCAAAAGCAAACTTTGCTTAAGCAGTCCACATGCAGACGTGGCCCAGCAGAGAGCACGGCTCAACCACACTTGCTTTTCTCTCTCCCTGCCTTGCTTTTCTGTCCTGGCAGAGGGTGTCACACAGGGTCTGCCCTTCAGAAAAGCTGTCAGGCAGTGCTGCCCTCACCTTTTACTTAAATGCATGCAGTAGAGTCTTTCATAGCTTTGCTGCATGGATGCTGGCTTGTTTTCTACTACTTATTCCTTCACTTCTCCTCCACCATTGACAACTTCTGTGCACAGAATGTCTTCTACTTCTCCTCCTCAAAACTGAATGTCCTCATTACTTCACTCTCAGCACTGCCCAGCACTAAGCCTTACATATGTACAGGTTACATGCTCACGTGCCTCACACTTTAAAATACTTCCAAATTGCTGTATCATTCACAGGAGCGCATTTGGCTAATTAAAGATTCCATAAGGCTATAAAACCTTCTACAAACCAACTCAGCCTCTTCAAAAGCAAGGACACAATCAAAAAAATTGGATTCAGAGATGTATTTTGACTACCTAAAAAGAAAAAAAAAACCAAACACAAAACACTGAGAGCGATGCAGAGCAGGGGCTAGGAGCCATATGCGATATTTTCAGACACCCAGACTTCTCATTTGGTTTAAATGTCAAAGCACTCAAATTAATTAGTGCTCTACCTCACCTATTTCACAACGCTCCCTTTAAAGTCTGTAGGAATGTTGCTGCTTGCTTCATTTGGAGTACAACGATGCAGAATTAGGATGGGAACCACAAAGGATTAAAAAGGTATTAACAGTAGAGACAGGTAGAGGCCATTAAATGCTGCTTTTTCTAGAGGAGTGCTACAATTTAGGGACACATTAGGCACTGCTGTAATTCCACGATTACCACCAGGTGCTGGGGAGCACAACGGGAGACGCTGTTCCAGCCCTCGGGCTCTGCGACACATGGTTGCCTGCATGCTGAGCACACAGTGCATAAACCAGAAAGGTTATGAGTACAATTATCTCATTTAGGAAGACAACTTTTATGAATAGTTATTTATGTATTAAGCAAAGATCTGTCGGTATGTGAGATGTATTACTTGTTCAACTAAGACGGGGATAAAAGCAGGTATCTGTGTTTGGTAAGTCGACAAATAAGAGCATCCAGTGGAAATCCCTGCTTTCCCTCCTCTTTTCCTTCCACAGGGCCATTTAGTACATAAACCAAGCAGAAGAAAAGGCATTTACTTGTCCCCTTGGACTATCAGATTGAACAAGGCTCTTCCTGGCTTCCCTGCAAACACAAACATATTCCTGAGGGCAGAACACTGTCCGCTGATTTTATTGCCAATAGATATCTATTACTATCATCCTGCAAACTCCAGGTAACTTTAAAAGTAAACCTTCCCGTAGTTTCCCTCTCCCATTAAACTGACAGCAAAGGTCATTTGTCTCCCTTGCACCTGACCCCAGCGATAGGAGAGGTTAAACAGCCTACAAGTTAGCACAGGAATTCAGAAACATATCGTCGGTAGTGTTGCTATTACCAGGGCAAACGGAAAATTGCAGAGCAGCCTACCAGAGAAAATGCACTGAATAGGAAGGAAAATCGCCGGCACACCCGGGGCGCAATGCTGCCCAGCCATCTCCAAGAGGAAGGAACAGCGGATTTCAAAGGGGGACATAACTTTCTGCTACGGCACCTGCTGAAAGTCCCCCACCGCTCTCTGGGGAGGTTTCAGTGCATCTCAGCTGCCTGCACTATCATTATGTCAGCATTTCTCTTGCTAAATCCTTTCCGAAGCAGTCTGAAATCCAGCCATTATAATTCTGCATGTGCTGAAAATGGGCCTGAACTTTTTTTTTTTTCCTAGTGTGTAATGCATTGACCTGGCTTGAAAATATATCAGTACTTGCAAGCAACAGCCCCCCCAGCAACTCTGTATTTTGGGTGCTCTTCTGTAAGACAAAATCACAGCTGGAGAAAAGGAATACGGCTCCACTGTAGTCAATGAGACTAATATGTGGCTTTCGTATCCTAATTTATTCATCTGAATGACAAAAGGATACTGATTATAGGCAAAAATATAACTCTATATGTTGAGTCGTCTGCTGTGGGACAATACCTCACCGGAGGGATGCAGTGCAACTCCAGGATATGACAGGATCCATAACAGCAATCATTTTTATAACCAAAAGTTAACTTTCAAGTTTTTAGTAAAATTCCCCTCAAATTCTGTTTAAGCATAGCAAACATTAAAACCAGACAAAATGGAAAGTGTTTACATAGTAATTTTTACTACAACAGCTCTGTAGACAGATACCCACCCCATATGCAACGGAGGCCAAATGGCGATTGGGAACGTGCAGACAGTGAGGTTCCCCATATCATAACACACAACGCAGGTAGCAGTACCTTCCTTTCTTAAATCCATCCCGGGGTGCTTAGCTTAAACAACAGGAGGGCAAACACAGCCAAATGAGACCAGCACTGAAGTCATAAAATCCAATTTTCTGCCTTTTTAAAAGCAATCAAATTTTTACCCTTTTCACACTGAAAAAATACAACTACAACAAAATCCCACAAATTATTTCAATTTGGAGAAAATGTCTGGAATAGCTTTATTTTATCTTCACACCAATTAGTGTCAGAAATATCATAAGGCAGCTGCTGTGGATACTGGCTACAAGAAGGCTGAACTCAGCTGTAGATCAGAGCATTTCCAGAGGAGAGGAAGGAGAGAAATTTCAGCCTTTCTCTGCACGCCAAGCGTTAGGAGGAAAAGACATAAGGTTCAAACCAAAGCTCCTGATCCCCAAACCCTCCGACTTCATGATGCGCAAAATCACACCCGAGTATTGCCTTTTGGGATCTTTTTTTTTTTTTTTTTCCCCCCTGCAGCAGCAAAACTGTCATAATACATAAGGTTTTTATAATCTTCATGCAGCACACTGGGCGTCTATGAAATGTATTCTCTCTGAGCCTGTGGCTATTAAAAATCCCTGTGGAGCACTCTGAACCATCCAAACTGTCCAGGGCACAGTTTGGGAGACCAATAAGAAATGAATTACAACAGTCAATAAGGGATGTAATTATAGAAGTATGTTCTTCTGACATTTACATTTTGCTAACTGTCAAATACTATTTATGAAATGTGCTATTGTTTCCCTGTTAAAGTACTAGAAGAATATAAATACCTTCTAAGAGTAATAGTGTTTTTAAGTCGCCTGCTCTGCCATATTCTAATTAGATATATTTATTGCATGTAGAACTGTAAATGCCATGTCTTATTCATATTTATAAGTAGGAAGAGAAGAAACTGCCAAGCAACAGGGCAAGGCTCCCAGCTGGCCAGCGGGACCTTTCGCAGGCAGAAGCTGTGGACAATGCATACAATCCCTGTAAGGCATAAGAGCAGCCACAGATACCACCCATTTTCAAACGTACATGCAAAATATACCTTTGCTGTTTCTCAGTATGCTCTTTATTGTTATTATGTAGTATTTTAATCACTGTAGTTCTTAGAAGTCCTCAGTGTGGTCTGAGACCCAACATTTCTTACAGAAAGTTCCTATAAACATACACTTCTGATTAAAAAAATGGAATTAAAAGGTAATCCCAGATAGTTTATACTTGAAATCCAACCTTTGAAAGCTAAGGGCCAGATGCCCCTTGGGACACCTCTGAGGTGCATGACTGCAGTAGCTCCTCCTCATAAACCCTCAGGCATGGAAATGTCCTTCACTCACTGCCTGGAAGATGCTCTCCGTCACTCCTTTGCCCCTTCCTCCCAAGTGACTACGCTCTGGGCAGCTCACCCCCGAAATGCCAGGCTGACACGGTAGAAGGCACGGTTGGTTTGACCTGTGCAACCACTCCCCAAGCCAGACCTCTGCAAGGCCACAACAGAAACGACAGATGGCCAGAAGAATGACTTCATGGGCTGGATCTACAAGATGGTCTGTCCTCATTCCAGGCAAACGACAACAAGAGGGGTCTGCAAGAGGCAGCATAGCTCTGCAGGGCAGGCTGCAATCACAGGGTACCAGCAGTCTCGTCTCCATTGAGTTCAACAAGTTCCTAGCATGGGAGTGTTTTAAGGAGGGATTTGGGGAAAAAAAAAAAAAAAAAAAGAAAAGGGGTGCTGAATGAATATTTGCAAAGAATTCCTCCGAAATATGATGGGTGGGATGGAAAGAGGCTCAAAGTTGATTATTTTAACGCAGAATCAATGAATGATGAAAGTTGGTACCATGGAATGACTCTTTGAAAATGGATGAAGAGTAAAGGCAGCCATGAAGAGCCTGGGCAAAAAACAGTTAGGCTATAGAATGATAAAATAGAAAAGGCAGATTCAGTATAGGAATGCAAAGAGAAGTGCGACATGATCAAAAGAATAAGCTGAGATGGCAATCTTGGCAGCAATGATGGATTTCAAAAATAAAAAGTCACATTTGTCAAGGACAAAGAAAAGGGTAACAATTAAGACACAAAATGAAGAGAGGCAGGACTGGGTTTTAACTGTAAGCATGACAATAGATGTTGTATTTCAGAGCAGTTAAGAAGAATCTGCAAGATCTGGAGTTACCCTGGCTGTGACAATCGAAAACAAGGTTGAGTCAAAAAAGGCTGCTGAGTTTACAGGGCTGAATAACAGATGATGCTGATATTTTCCTCAGCACTCCAAAAAGGAGGTCAGAGAAAGACCTTTGGGAGTCAGGACTAAAAGGCCTGGTTTAGCCTCGTTAAGCTTGAACTGTTGGCTAAATGTGTAAGGAGAGGGCTGGAGAGACAGGTCAAGATTTGAACGGAAGGAGCTGGGGCTGGCATCATTTGGTTTAACACAATAACCAAATTTATATTTGCAAAATAGTTATATTTGTTCATTTGCAAATGAAGTAACTCTGATAAAAAGCATAGCAGGAAGAAAAAGAGACCAAGGACAGAGAGCACCCAGAAAATCCCAGATAAAAAATGCGGGAGGGAGAAAGACAAATTAGAAACACAAGAGAAAAATACAGAGACAAGAGTCATGGAGGGCAGAAGGAAAGACTTTATTCAAAATTACTGGTGAGTTGATGCTAATGCTGATGATACTAACGAAGTGCTGCACCTGAGATCAACCACGGAGAGGCCAGCAGGAGCTCTGGGAAGATCAGTTTTAAAGAAATGAAGGGGACAAAACCCAACTCTGGGGGCTCCTGGCCTGGAGCTGGAAGCAGCCCCAGGCAGGGACCATTCCTGGCCAATACCACGCCTTGGCAAACACAAATACTCAGTGAACTAATCACACCATCGCTCCTGCTCACTGCAGAGCCTGTAGAGAGCAGATAAAATTAATTCCTTCTTCTATTTCTATTTTTAAATATTCAGAGACGCTCAGTGATAGAGACTTGACAGTTTGACATTTCATCTGCTCCAGCACATGTGCTTCAAGGAATAACTACAAATCCATAATCGTACCTCGATTTCTGGTCAAAGATGCCAGAACCAACAGATTTCCAGTGAAGTCAAGAAGTACCTTTGGTACATTTTGTAAGAAGTATCTTCTGCCAACAGTGAGATTTTTAATCTTGCTAAAATTTTCTTTCAGCCAACTTTAGCTGTCCTGTTAGCAATCTATCAGCATAATTAGCACTATCATTCACATCAAATGGAGAGGAGCAGCAAACCCAGGGGTTATCAGCACAGACCTGATAAGAGTCTCAGAACAAGCTGGAAAACGCCTTAGCAAAACTTTGAAAAATCTGTGCATTATAAGGTCAAGAATGCTTAGAAGGTCAGGAAGATGGGCAAGATGTAGACGTCTAAAACAGTGGCTGGATCCTATCGCAGCCGGAGTGTTATCTCACTAGAAGAGAGCAATCTGAGGCAGTGGGATTGTAACTACCCACTGCAGGTGTTATTTACCTGGCAGAAGCACAGTCACTAGTTCTGTGGCCAGCGTGAAAAGGTAAATTAATTTTTTTGTACCAAATGCTACAGGTAGGGTCTGGTCCCCCTTACACGGAAGAGGGAGGTATTATTCACTGAGCAACACCTTCTCAGGTGGGCAAACCCTGCTCTGCATGAGAGTCACATCATCCTCCCCAAAGATAATGAAGATTAGAGGACGGGATGGATAACAAGAACGAGAATAGGTAGTCTACATGATATATATATTTACATATAGTTTTCCTTACTGGATTTCATATGGACAACCTGAAGAAAATGGCTACAGTTTAAATTTATGAAGCATGAGTAACACACTGCAATACTTCTCTGCAATATTGTAACCCAATGAGACACTCATAATATTCCTAGAAATTTTACAAACCCGCAGGCTGTACTCAACCCTGTCTTTTCATAAAGATATGGGTCAACATCTCTGAAAGATTGGCCGATCCCTCCAAAGTAAATAACAGACAATGCAAATAAAATCTACTCTCGGGGCACTGCCTATGACAAATTAAGAAAAATGGGTGAAATGGCTATCATCATCATAAACTGGGTTACAATTCATCTGTTTAGGGTATTTCTCACAAGTAAACTACATACTGATATAGGCCTATCATGCTTTTTGGACAACTGTAGAATCTAGACAGATATTATAACAGTAGCTCATATAAGCATATACACTGCAGTATATTCAGTTAATCTGTATATCCACAAGGTGGTACAAAATTTTGCTTTAACAGAAATAATTCCTTACTTACAGCCAAATAGTAAATTTTTGCATTCATCATATTTCTCTTTCACAGTGTCTGGGTTTTCCATTAAAGTCAACAGGATTTTGCAATTAGAAAGAACGTGAGTTTAAACGTCTATCTTGTTACATGAACGTAGAAGAAAATGTTTCCTCAAGTATTTTATAAAATGTAATTATTATTTTTAAATACATTTTTGGAAAGTAATCTACAGTAAACAAAGATTTATTGTTACATAAATAAACAATGAGACAATTACAGCCTCTTTATGGAGACCATATTAGTCATGCACGTCTAATGAAGCATTACTAAGCTATCACGGGGAGATAGCCTGATGTGTGTGATTAACAAAATAATACTCATAAATAGCTAACGAACAATGATGGTCCTTTAAAAATTTTGCATATCCTGCTATATGAAGAGTTACATTTTTTGTTGCTTTCTAAGGAACACATCAACCATTAAGTTCCACCCTGAAAAGGAGAATATTAAATAGCATAACACAACTATTTGCATTTTTGCTTTCTACAGACATGCTTTTGAAAATATAAAAGAACTTTCATAAAAGTCTAGTAATGAAGAATACATTTCAGCTTGTGTGGTACAGTGTTTGAAAGACGTCGTCTTGAGATCTAACAAAGATGAGTATAACAATAAATGGTGAAAATTATTTTCATATAACAGGCAGCCATGAAACCTCTGAAGTGGCATTGGGTAGAAAAGGTCTGAGTTTAGTAATAACTGTGGTAGATTTTTTATGTTGAAAAAATAATGTATTTCCTTCAGGTGAGGTACAAATTTAGCAAACATATTCTGGAGAAGGGAAGTGGGATGGATGCAAGCATATGACTGCAGAGCAAAAAAAGGTAGATTTATAGGAAAAAATAGGGTCAAAGCCCATGTGTAGTGATAATTTTTGGCACACAACAAAGGAATATCCTGCTAGCCAAATTAAATACATTTTTGGATTATACAGATGATATCGGGACTTTAACAGCAGAACAACTTGTGCTGTTCTGCCTACATCAGCAGGCTCCTCCAGCAGATGAGCGGGTCTAGATAACAGTATATGCAAACTATGGGCTTGCAGGGTCAACTCTGCTGAGCATGGCCCTTATACCATGTACTAAATACATCGACAAGTATTTGAGAAGTGTTATGAAGGGTCCTACTTAGATTAATCCATGGAATAGAATGATGAAATATAAGAGAGTGTTATTATTTCTATTGCAGTGCTATAGATGAACTAAATTTTATCACATCTACACTGCAAACTCATAACAAATCCTTCTTGTATTTTTCTTGTTGAGATATATTCTTCCCAAATGATATTCCACCTTCAACCTGGCCTCCTTCATGGATAAATTTACTCAAAGGCAGAATTCCTAAAGGCTGGAATAATAGCATTATTAAAATCAATATTTTTTGATGAATATTAGGTCTGGAACATATTAAAGAGAGCCATAAAGTACAGGGGAAAACCCTTGCTTATAATTTTCAGTCGTAACCCAACTACATCCCTTCATATGTAATGAATTATGGAGCAATTCCCCTAAATCATCTGTATGAAGTCAGCTATGACACTGCCAATTTTTTAAAAAATCACTAGTTTTGAACTACAAATTGATTTTTTATTGTGATAAATTAAAATCCAATAGTAGCCTACAAGATACTAAACATACAGAAGCCTACATTTTTTCAGAATATTGTTTCTCTTTTCTATCACATCAGACTGCCATTGTGGCAGATACGATTGCAATAGCCAAAGATAAAAATTAAAAAAGGACACTCTAGAGAGGTAAATAACCTTTCCAAATAAACAATAAATGAGCACCGTGACCCAAAACATCATTTCTGGAATTCCAAAATCATGGAAATAGAACTAAGGGAGAAAGCATTGAGGGGGGCAGGGAGGGCGGTTAAAGGAGGAGGAAGTAAATGCAAGATGATCTCGGCTGTTCCCTATTAAAAGTCTATTTTTTTTCTCTGTTGCACAAACATGAATATCAGTCTCCATGTAAACTCTTAAGTTTGGATAGCAGATCTGTGTGAGCAAAGCACAACCTTTTTGCAACCCCTTTTCCTTCCTTCCCATGAAAAGAGCCAGGCTGAGCAATCGTACATCCCCAACGCGATGGCATGCAAAGCACCATTCTCCTGCTTTCAAAAAACCACGTAAAAACTGATGTCAAAAGCCCCCCGCGTCCCTCTGTCACAGCTCCGCTTCAAGAGGGACAACTCAATACTCCTGTCCATCACTCCGGCAGCGCAGGGGCAGACGTCCGGAAGGTGGATTTAAAGGTTTCAGTCTAAACCTCGGTGAATGAGTGACAGTGTTTCTATAAGGATGACATAGTTACGTCAGCTTTAGAGTATAGGGTGTCAAAGTTATGAAATGAAGGAGACTTCTTCCCACGTCCTCACCTCCCTAGTTGCACACGGGAAAGTGTGCAGGATGCTGCAGGAACAGCAATTTGGCTAAATCATAACTTTGTTTCCAAACACATCCCCTTTTCCCCCTTCATTTTCCAAAACCAAATCCTATGTTTGTCAAACATTCAGAGACAAGTGCCATAGGACAGGTGTCTCTCTTTCTTTTTCTTTATTTTCCCAAGAACAGTCTTAGGAAGGTAACTGTGGCCTAAGTGCAATTTGCAGACGAAAAAGAAAACAAAACATTACCATATTGTTCGGTGTATTACAGTCTGTCCCATACACTGACTGACGCGGGTATTCTCTGGCCAAATAAAGGTATGTCATGGCCTAGTTAAGTATTTATTAGAGGACCCAACTACGACTGCACTGGCAGCCCTAATCCTGCCTTTTCCTGTTTTCTGAGCACAGGCTATAACTTCAGCAATGTTCGCTTAAACACTGCTTTTGTATGAATACTTTATACATGCTGTACACAACACATTCCAAATGAGCTTTTCATTACTAACTACTTGTATTATGTATCAGTGAGCTCAATGACATTGATTTTCTAATAATATAAATTAACTGGCAAAGATAATTTCATCTATCATCAGTAGGGTTTTATTTCTGGCATCACGTTAAATAGTTAATCTTTCAAAAGATTAAATCAAGAGCTTTTTAAAATTCAAGGCAGAGCTTAAACTGCTGTAAAAATCTTCTTAATTAGGATTAAAACAGTTTGTGTGTTGTTGCTTTATATCTAAGTAGCATAATGTTTTGCTTAGGTTTCTTCTTTCAGAGCAATTTAAAAAAATCAAACATGATATTGCTGCGGCAAAACCTGCGTAAGGCATGGAAGTTTCCTGCCACTTCCTGACCCAATGCTACTGGACAAGTTGCTGCTTGGCAACCTCAAACAGCATCCTCAAACTTTCCAATACCTTTTACCTCCAATTCTGTACAATATATACGTTTTCTACCACTGACAAGAGAAAAAGCCCTGACTCTTACGGCTACAGGTACCTCACATTGCTGTTAATTGGAGTACATTGCATTACGACAACTACGACTGCATTCCTGTAGAATTACAGACCTGATAGAAATTCTTACAATTCCCCTGGGACACGTTCAGGGCAATCCCAGCTAAGCGAGACTATCCCAGTGCCCTTCCTTTTCTTTCTCGTTCAGGCATCAGTGGAGAAAAAAAAAGCTTCAGTCTCCTGGAGTTGTTTCCAGCTCCCCGTTTCAGCTTGTTTCCTTCCCCTCAGCTTCCCACGATACAAGGGGCCCAACCCAAGACAATCCTAGTCTCTAATCCCAATCCCTTGTCATTAGACTCCCAAAAGTCACTCGGTACTGCTGAGGAGCCTGCAGCAGTTGGGCCCAGGCTGGATGAGAAACCCCAGACGGGCAGAGATACCAGTCTGTACCAGGGACTGCTGATGTTTCCAAGATTTTCTGATGTGTCAATTTTTTGATCTGGCAGAAGGAAAACAAATGCCTTCTTGACACTTTCTGGACTCGGAGCTGTGAGTGTTTATGTGCATAAGGAGTATCTGTGTACTCAAGTGGTTCTGCAGGAGTATCCAGGACAAAGCTTTGCAAGAAACCACGTCCCCATGCTACACTTTACACCTCAGTCATCTAACGGCTCGCTCTGATGTATGATAACCCTTTATCAAGCTTGTCAGATGCTTCATGTGTGCTTACACTGATGAGGTATTACTGCCCAGCTAGGAAATGCTTTTAAAGAAACATCCATGAAAAGATTCAATTTTGTTCCATCACACAATTATTTTACTTACCCCTGTCTTTTCATCGAAGATTTTGATTCCCCCGAAGGAGACTGTTAAGAAGATTTTTTGTTTGTGTTCTCCTTTCGAACGAGCCGCAGCAACAATCCCCTGTTGAAACAAAGAACAGTCTGGCTGGTTTCATTACTCTTCCAGGTGCCACAGCGGAGCACAAAGATTTGCTTGTGGACGATTCACCCCTTTTCTAGGAAAACTTAAGGTCTTTCCAGGAACATCCCCTCTTACTTCTGGCTTCCTCCCTTTTTTCAAGGTACTGCATCTCTTTATGCTACCCAGAGAGCATTTCAAATGTGCTCCAACTTCCAACCCCTGCACTAGCTAATCCTCCATGAAATCTATTTTCATGGAAGCTGAAGGTCATTTCTAGCACACTTTTCTCAGTTATAAGCTGTTCTGTTTGTTTTGATTTTGGTTCTTTGTTTGTTTTTAAAGAAAAAAAAAACAAGCAGTAGAGGTAAAATATGCCAACAACTTTAGCTCACTTCATAGGTACACTTATCTGGAATAAGCAAACTGAGCTTTCTATAGAAGGAGAATATTCTTCTTAAAATCAAACTACATCTCTGCTGTAAAAAACTGGTATTGAGGATTAGTTTTTTTCCTGATCTCAGGCTTTTACTTCGTAGATGAACTTGCTGATACCCACCTCATGTATTATGTTCCCACAGAGTAACTGTAACAGTAACTTCTATTTCCACCTTCTTGGGAGCCTGCCCTGACCAATAACACTGTACTAAGATCAAATGCAATCAACTGCACTAGTAAATAAATGAAAATAATTAGCCTTTATCTGGTGCTCTGCAATTTCAACATTTTAAAGATTTTTTAGAGATTTAAGGTCTTAATTTTAAGATCCACTAGCTTAAGTTTTAAGGCCTTCATGAGGTCATTATGCCCATTACACAGACTTGAAAATTAAAGAGAGAAAAACGAGTCATTTGTCAAAAGTCACCCCAAAACTTTATGGCTGGCCTTAAAACTCATGTTGTAGGACACTATGTTCCCAGAGCCCACAACTTCATGCTATGCTGCCTTACATACAAACGTGAATTTCTAATGCTCCCTTCCCTTACGAGTTTTAGTCATCTCACAACACTGTTTAGATCAACCTCACCACTATGCAAACAGGTATCAGGCACTGGGGAGATGTGGAAGTGGTAATCCACAGAGGAGAGAGACAAAAAAGCTTGTACAGCAGAATAGTGACAACTCTCCCAAATTGCTTCTAGGAACTATGAAATGATAAGAAATATCCAGTATACAATCAAAATAGACAGGAATATTGTGGCAGATGTAATAAATCAACTGCGCGCCTTTTAGAATAATTTTTGCTTGTCATAAAATGTTCGTAACTGATCTGTAAATTATCTACCAGATCTTTCTTTTAGATTGTTGAACCATAACATGCATGTCACCCGTTGCTGTTTATTCATGAATAGCTTATTCCTCCTGGTTCCTGGGGACTGGAACCCTGCTGGTGGGTAGTGTAAAAGACACTATTTACTGATTTCTCCTCCTGAAAAAATTAGTAATGGGAAATCCATCAGCTCTCTTGACAGAGTGCTGGGGAGAGGACTGGAAGAAAAGTGGGGGAAAAAAACTGGGGAGGGTTTACTCCTAGACCTAGCTTGTAACACTACAGTGCAGACGGGAAGCCAATGGCCAGCACTGCACTCAAGAAAAACACAATCTATCCTTCCTTCTCCACCACTCCAGCTCTTCCACAGTTCCCAGGGCCACATAAAGGACACTTCCTATAGGAAGCTCTTATGCTCTTTCAGGGTTGTAAGCAAAGACTGAGCTCGAGAGAGGTATTGAGCATGCTCCTGTCCACCCTCCTACGCCTCAAGTGCTTCCAGGACTCAAAATCTGCTTATGTCACTGCTCCGTTTCTTTCCCCAAACTCCAGGGACTCCTCTTTATCTTCTCATGCTCTGTCCTCTTAGTGCACTGCCTCCTCATTTAGTAACCCATCAACCCTGCCATTACAGGTGCACGACATTCCCCTCCCAGTGAGGACACCAGTTCCTCCTACATCTGGCTACCTGCACCCCACAATGTCACTCACCCCCTCCTGCCTGTCCCAAAGGGAGATAATGCTCAAAGGCAGAGCAGTAGTTGATTAGCTCTGTCATATAAAATGTTCTGATATTCCATTTTTCTTCAGAGTGGTTTACCTCCCCTTTTGCATAATAAAATTATTCAATTTGCAGATGTGTTGTTTATAATTTGTGGACAAATTGCAGTGGTGTCAATCATGAATAACTACTGAACTCGGAGATAATGTATTAAAATTAAACTGGGATAAGCAATACCAGCCAGGAGTTCATGTAAAATTGACTGATTTCAATACATAATTAACCAGAGTGTGACTCAGTGTCAGGAAAGGAGAATGAGTAAAAGTTCAAGCTGAAATTTGCTTCCCTTGACTCCATAATATTAAACATTAAAAGTTCCACTGCACCTTGAGCTTCATCATGGAGTCTTGGCATAACTTGTCTCCTCGTGCGGCAGAAACCTCATCTATCCCAATCAGTTTTGCTTTGTATCGGACACCGTCACCTTTAAACCTCTTTATTAAAGTGGCTTCACTGCGATCCTGACCTGAAAAGACATAAGAGAAACAAGGAAATTTGCGTGAGTGCAAAGGAAAATAAACTAATAAATACTCGCAATTAAGTGGCAAATTAGATCTAACTCCTACCTCAACACCTAAACATGCGAACATTTGAATACAATTAGAATACAAGTACCAGTTCAATAAAACCTTTTGACCTTACTACCTCAAATGAATTCACAGTGGAATTGTTGCCATACAAAATCTGCACGGAATTTGCACACAAATTAGGTTTACAGAAATAAGAGATAAGCCTGAATCAGACCTCACGGATCTGAAAACTTCTGATCTGTACGGGTTCTTTTAATCCCAATACACTTGAGAATTCCTCATTTTACAGACAAAACTCTAATAGAAACATGCTACTATTTCCTTCTATACTGACTTATCTAACCCTGTCAGCAATATTTACACTATTACCGTTAGAATGATGAAAAAACAAATGATGTTATTTGCCTATAGAATATTGCTGCTTTAACTGGCCCCCCCCCCGAAATACTGTCTCATTGTTCTATTTTTACTGCTTATAGACATATACAGAAAAAAAATAACCTGCAACATCGGCTCTTACCCTGAGCTTAAAAAATGACAAAAGATGTTTCTTAATAAAAAAAGTAATCAAAGGGTGAGATAGCACAGTACTGATAAGGCAAATGTACATAAATTACAAAGCTCAGACTAGCCTGAACCACACGACGATGACACTACAGCAATCCATGAAAGGGATAGTTTTGTCAGGAAGACTTTTTCCCCAAGCGTCTGCAGGGGGGTTTAGTCTGTGTCTTAGATGGAAGAAACATGTTAGAGAATCCGTCTTCCTAAAATTGATTAAAGATACGTTTTGCAGCTGTCTGTGGAATTTCTTGCTAGGATCTCATAAAAACAGCAGTGAACTGTAAATAATTGCAACCAAAAATGTAACCAAACAGAAGCATCCAAGGCATAAACAGGCAAGTAAAAATGTGCGATCTTAAAGACACTGAAGTTTCTTGGACCCAACAGATTCCATCAAAACCCCTGCCTAAACTTGAACTAACATTGCCAAAATTTATCCTATTAACAGCCTGGAGCTCTAGTCACAGATTTCTCCCCGTTCTTCTAGGTAATGTAAAAAATGAACAAAGGGCTAGAGGCTGCTATAAATAGGTAAGAATCTGGTATTAGACACATATATTTGAGAATTTTGGACTGAATTTTCTCCAAAGCTCATTCCTATTTGAAAAGTCAGATTAAAGCACAGAAAAATTAATAAAAACTGCTTCTGCTCAGCTAGTTTGTGAAAAGCAGAAGCACAGGAGATTTTTTGGGAAAAGCTATTTTCTAGTAAAAGCACCTTTTTCAGCAGTCAACGCTTGGGTCAACTTTGCTAGCGTTACACACCCATCAAGTGGATGAAGAAACTAGGTTCAAAACTATAGAAGTGCGTTTTTTACAATATCATTATAGGAAAAAATAGAAAGCGTACAAAACCAACAAAGAGTATTTCAAATTAGATACTCATTTGGCTCTCCCTCCTCAAGAGTACACCAGAGTCCACGCTGGGAACTAATGATGGACCAAATATATGTTAAAAAATAGACATATTTTAAGCATATTCATAGAATCATGGAACAGTTTGGTTTGGAAGGAACCTTTAAGGGTCATCTAGCCCCCCCCCCTGCCATGAGCAGGGACATCTTCAAGCAGATCAGGTTGCTCACAGCCCCGTCCAGCCTGACCCTGAATGTTTCTGGGAACGGGGCATCTACCACCTCTCTGGGCAACCTGTGCCAGTGCTTCACCAGCCTTGTCGTAAAACATTTCTTCCTTATATCTAATCTAAATCTCCCCTCTTTTAGTTTAAAACCATTACCCCTTGTCCTATCACAGCAGGCCCTGCTAAAGAGTTTGTCCTCATCTTTCCTACAGGCCCCCTTTAAGCACTGACAGGCCGCAATCAGGTCTCCCCGCAGCCTTCTCTTCTCCAGGCTGAACAAGCCCAACTCTCTCAGCCTGTCCTCACAGCAGAGCTGCTCCAGCCCTCGGGTCATTCTTGTAGCCTCCTCTGGCCCCGCTCCAACAGCTCCATGTCCTTCTTGTGCTGAGGACTCCAGAGCTGGATGCATATTGACATCTTCAGGTGTGTTTCAGCACACAAATACTAGTTCTTTCAATGAAAAATATCAGTTCAGAGGAAAGTTTCAATGCCTCACTTACAGCCCCTTTAAAATAAGGCAGCTGATTCAGTGTTGCTGTGACAGTTCAGAGACCACCCAACTGTTTCCCTTGATTCGTTTGCACTCCTGCTCCCTCAAAATGTAATAAACAGTGCTGAAATTTCATCCTCTTACATAGTATTTTATTTAAAAATAAATCTAGTGAGACACAAAGGATAAATCAGAAACTCCAAGTAGTGCTACTTCCCCAGGGAAATGCCAAGGCAGATGTTGGCACCGTCAGCTAAAAATGATGAAAAACCATTTCAGCTCCAGAGTGGGGCAGGAGGGAGAACATCTGGAGACACAACAAAGTACAAGGATAACAGTGGACTTTTCCATATGTCTTTTATACTTGCAAAGATATCCTGTTGATCTGCAGTAAATAAAATTAAATTTAACAGCTTTCTTGCCAACAATTTTCAACCTTGCATCTTCATTACAGCCGAAGGCAGCTGCTAGCTAATAGCGTGATCATGTAAGTGTTCAAGAGTGTTTCCCGGGACCGAGTCATGACAGCGGCTTTGCATTCACCAGCTATTTGAACTTTTACACTTATTCCAACCTGGATCTATTTTGCTGCACGTAACTAAAGCCCTGACATTAATAGCCCATTCAAACACAACGTATGCTCTGTTTGCTTCCGCACAAGTCTCATGTCAATTATGACCCAGATTAAGTAGGATAAAATGCTTTTGGGATAAATGACTGGGAAAAATCATCAACCTGAAAATGATGTAGATATTTTAAACTGTGGTGGAAACTGGAAATTACTAGAGACAACAAATTCACCCGTAAAACCCTAGAGCATATGTCCCGTGAAATAGCATAGAGAACGCGCGCACACACACTGGCCTATATAATAAATCAGCCATCTGCAACAGTCACCATTTCTCAACATACATCCAGATCTCCCCCAATCCATGCTCATACTGTATTTCCAAATTTTTGAGCTGTAATGAGCACTGAAAAACTTTATACCTACTTGGAAAATTAGCATATGACAAACACTGTCAGTATGGTCGATTTTATAGCACTCACGAGATGCGAGATTTATGCGGGGTGGTACTTCATTTGCACGCTGGACACTTATAAAGCAGAGAGTCCAGACTCTCATAAACACCTCATCATTAAAACAAAAAAGTTTGGGTTTTTTTTATGACAGTTCTTGAACAAGGTTCTTTCTGTGTTTGAAACTGCATAAATGAGAGATGCCTGAATTACGAGGCTGTAATTCTTCTTAAGCTTCGGAGGAAGGTGAGCGCTAACGTTAAACCACTAAGCCAGAGAGCTGTGCCTGTGCCAGAAACCCGCCCAGGAAAGTGCTGCCTCTTTCCTTCCATGTAACGAGTGGAGTCAATCTTTCCTTCTTCGCAGCTCGTGCCTTTGTCAGCAGAGACCCGCCGTCGCGCTCGGCTCTCCAGCCACCCCCTGCCACCGCGCTTGCTGCGGGAGGAGCGTTATCCCGCACCGGGGCTGCGCTTGCTGCTGGAGCTCACTTTTATTTGAACAACGAGAAGCTGCGTCTTGGGGCTTTCACTCTCAGCTTGCCTTTAACTACAAATAACATCTCAAGGGCAGGAAGGGGCACATTCACAAACCAGCTAGGAAGATTTTATGGAAAACTGAAGCTCGAGGTCTCAAATCATTCCAAGACCATCATCTACAGCAAAATTTGAAGCATGTATTTAATGACAACCACTTCTTTCCACAACATGTTTCCTGAGATCTCATTTTAGGATTTCTTGACCACAGAGAACACCACAGCTGCCAAAGACACACCGGTGAGCAGCTGATGCTCATCCCAGTTGTCCACTGTATGCTGCGCAGGTAGGGATCTGCACTTCAGCACCACTAGGCCATTCTAAAATGATCCTAAATTAAACTGTTGCAGTAAACCTTTTTTAACTTCAAGACCAATGGGTATTTTCCAACGGTTTGCTCTAAAACGCTTTCATAAATTGCTTTTCATAAGCGAAGAAATATCCCAAGCATTTGTTCATAGCTCAACACAAGCACTTTAAAATCCAAAATGGAACTGGATTATCAACAAAACTAAAAATGATGATTCTCATGCCCCAAAGTGAGAAAAAATACAAAAGCTAAAACCCCACTAACCAAGTCACACAAATTCAGTTTAGAAAGGTGATCACTTTTAATTAGAAAATGTGCCATTGTTGACACAGGCAAAGAAATGTTTTGTCTGCAGCATATAGATTTATAATCCTTAGAGGCCCTTAAAATGTAAATGTAAGAGTAATTATTTTGTCTACTCCTATAGATGTCACCATTCACCTTTAAGCCATATGTGTTTCAGCTGGAGCCACTGCTCCTGCATGAGTGGGAAAACATGACCTTTGCTGCCGAGCTGTGACACTGCACTTGGACTTCCACAATTTTTTAAGAGAACAATAAATCCCTGCACCTGGATGATGCAGTGTGCTTCTGAGCTTCCATCTAAAGTAGAGAGAGGCTTATCATCATGTTCAGTGTTAAGGTATTTTATCCATTTCACTAAATATACTGTAGAAGTAATAAACAAGGTTTTTAATGCAGTGAACCATTTTTATTCGAAGCAATGTACCTTAATTAAACTCAGATTCTGTAAAGCAGAGACAGACCTGAACCCAAAAGCCCAAGTACTCAATTCAACTACCTCAAGTGTGTTCAACCCCAAGATATGACTGGTAAACAGTCCAAGAGGAACATCCAGTTCAGAGCAGCCCAAGCTGAGTGCCAGAGGCAGGTGCTCACCGGGCCATACCCATCAGCAGCGGTCACTGGAGCCGGTCGAGGAGCTGCTCCCAGGACATTACCATCACAGCAGCCCACCAGCTGGCATTCAACCCCGACTTTGACGTCAGGAGGGAGAGCTGTGTTTGTATTAGGTTATCTGGCTCCACGTACTGCTCTTAATTTTGCAAATTACAGCTCACTCAAGGTTCTCTTCCCAGGCACTCTGTATTTTGCTGAGTGTTTCAAGAAGACTTATCCTCACTCATGGTGCAAGTCAAGGATTACTCTTGATTTCAGCTCTTAGCCCAATAGAGCACCAAGCTAATGTATTAAAATGCTAATATTTAGAGCAAATGCTGTTGATTCTCCCAGGGGATCTGTAAGTGAGTGTATTTCATAAATAGAAAAAGAAAATAAACCAAAGCATCACCGCAATAAGCACATTGTTGCTTTTTCTGTATGCCCTTACAACACACTACGCATTCTTCACAGCACCTGCTAATATAAACCAATAGCCCTGGAAATGGCTATATCCTTTATTTAAATGTGTGAAGACCTCAGGGTATAATCTTAATTTCTTGATTTTATGACTGTAAAATATATAACGATATTATCACCAAAGTCAATAACATGCTCCCGGCAATCAATTTGCTGAAGAACGACACACCACTGTCTTCTTTTTTTTTTTTTCTTTTCTAACTAATAAACTGTCAAAGTTGTATCCATCACGCTTTAAAATTATGCACCTGAAATAACACCTTCTTATATCTTGTAGGGCTGAAAAACAATCACACACGCACTTATAAACAGCCTACATCTTCATGGGGATAATTAGCATTTTTATAGCACCAACGCAGTGGAAAAGACAAAACACTGTGGTGCAGAATGACCTCTAAGACGCCGCACACACTAAAGACTAGTGAATTAATGATCAAGTGAAAGGTATTTCCCGTTAGCTGTGCATATATACGACTCCGTCTACATACATACACATCCATAATTCCAATGTATTTGCACATATGCATACACACATGGTGCACAGCTTCATTTGGTATCAATTATCTGAAGAAAATTCACAGTAATTTTAATCAGCTACAGGTTTCCTCACCAAAAAAAAAGGACATATGCAGGTGTTAAAGAAAAAAATACTCACACATAATTATATGTACCTTTCAGTACAGCAGCAACTAAATGGCAATTCATGGAGGAATCATGAAAAGCTCACGCAGATTATTCTCCTTGATGACACATTTTTCTCAATGGCTTCACTGAACCTCAAGTCTAATGCAAAGGGCTCAAAACTATCTGTCACACAAAGGGATGGATCTTGATACCAGGACCGCAGCACCTTGGGAATGCAATTCTTTCTTCATAGGCATAAGGAAGTTCAGTGCAACATGCTTATTTGGGATTTTAAAACTAAAAAAAACCCCACAAATCCTCAGATCCTCCTGCTACCTGTTAATCTAATTCTTGAACTTTTCTGCTAGAGGTAGAAAACTTTGAGTAGGCAGGTCATATATTTGTCACTGTCTTTGGGAACATGACTGTCCAAACCCACTGTGCTGCACCTAGAGATCTGACACAGAAAAATAAAATCTTCTTTTTTTTTTAACGTAACATTTTGGAAAAGAAAACAGATCAGATCATATCTAGCAGAATATGTGCACACAATTTAACTTCTGGTTTTATCCCTAGCATTCTCTTCCTCTAACAATATTTCTCAAATTACTTTCTTGCAATTAGCCATTTTTAACTTTTTCTTTAAGAGTTACTTAAGGGTTTAATTTCAAGATCTATAATTCACCTCAAGTGACCAGAATACATTCGCAGCAAGATCTGCTCACACATCAATCACTGCTGTCTTTTAAATGAAGAGGTACTTTGGATTTCACAGTTTATTTCATCGATAAAGCCTTGTTCACAGCAACTGAAAAAAACCTACTGATCCAGTGCAATGCAATCTGGTTATGGGGGTGGATTACAACCTTAAAAAAGCGTGTTAAAATTTTACAGTACCTCTTTTCTATATAGGACCCTATACAAAACCTTAGTTATAATATTGGGGGTTGGACTAGATGACCGCTAGCGGTCCCTTCCAACCCAAAACATCCTACGATTCTATGATATGAGTACAACTTGAATGCAAACTTCTCCTTTCATCAACTGATAGGGAAACTCCTAAAAAGTCTGCAAGATGTGTTCTGGAGTATTTTTAGCTTACCCAGCTCCAGACCAGCTTGCTGTAGGGTCAACAAGTGAACCCTATCAGGGTCTACTGTATTAACAAAGTGATATTGCCAAGGTACAAGTACATAAAACCTCAGCAAACTATCTTTGAAACCTCCTCCTGCCAAGCTCTTCCTATGAGCTGCCCTTGCCCAAGAGTGCCATCAGGAAGCATCTGAGCCTTCTAGCATGAGGAACTAGAGGGACAACCTCCCTCCCGTCCCACTGGTGCTTTGGACCTCTTGGTCCTTCTGCTCAGAAAAAGGCAAAATGCCCCATTCTGACAGCAATGCAAACATTTGTCTAGAATGCAAAGACGCGAGTATTTCTGTGGAAAACGATAAACCATTTGAAGTGGGGACACAGAAACCACTCTGAAGGCTCAATGAACTTCTATTACGGTTAAATTTAAAAACATTACCTACAATTTTAAACACAGATAAGGGCTCTCCAGGAAAACTCAATCATCATTCAGACTATCATCTCAGCAGTACTTCCCGATTGTTCAGCACTGCTATTCGCAGTAATCTCCAACTGAGAGATTTTACAGCTTCTGGCATTATTAGCCTGTGAATTACTGTACTCAAAGACACCTACACATCCCAACTCTTAGAGAACTAAGTTTCCAATGTAAGTAAATAAGATGTTCCCATATTATTTGCTGTCTTTATGAGCAAAGATGTCATTCACAAGGTGACAGCAATTGTACTTGCCAAGTTTTTATCTCAACACTTTGTACTCTACACAAGCTAATACAAAATAAGATGTATGTTTTACTGTCTCCAAAGCAAAATGGTTGTGTGGACTAGATTAAAATTATTTCTTTATAGTACAAAGAAGTATGTGTGAGTATGTCAAGAGAAGAATTCGATTATTTACAGAGAATGCCTCAGTATAAAATAATGTTTGATTAAAATTTTGGACAACTCTCAGTGATGGAGAGTCCAGGGAGAGCACACGGGAGATGGCAGTGATTGAGCACCTATGCTCCATGGGCAGATGACAAAGCACTCATTTTAGTTTTAGCCAGAAGGCTCACTGATCAATTTTATTTTCTTAGATGGTCTTTGAGATGACAGTATATGGGCACATCCTCAGACACAGAAATGACCAAAAGCTGAATGTAATTAAACTTCCTTTCAGCCTCCATACCATGCAAGTCTTCATAAATCTTTGAAAGCTGTTTTGTGAGGTGCCTTTTACAGGCTGGATGCAGAAGCAGCTAAAATCCCAAATTTTACACTGATTTAAATTGAAATGAGACGCAGCAATAAAGCTTTGTTTTGGGGTACAAGCCTTCTTCAGCAAGCCTCAGGGAACAACCAAAAGCAAAACAAGGAAAACTTGGCAGTGCATTTTCTGCTGTTAGCGATTAAGAATAAAAATGATTTTTTCTGGACAACTAGAAGGGAAGGGAGAGGACACATATCTGTGGATTCTCCTCTTTAAAAGACAGAAAAGAGTTTGTCAAACTTTGTTCACCTAATGTTTCAAAGCTGAGGTAAATGTTTAAATCAAGCAGACATCAAAATGTTAAGGAAATAAAGCCCTCGGGAAAACAGGGTCATCAACTAGTTCATTCTTTAACTGCGGGCCTAGATGTCAGTATGAAATTGGTTGCTTCTGAGGCAAAATCAACTAAGAAAAGGTAATTGATTTTACAGTGATCCTTAATTGCCGTTAATATGTGCACTGCATTTGGATGGGGCATGGTAAAAGCCCAGCCACTTTGAATACCAAAGGACGTGTTACAGCTGTACTAATATGCCTAAACAAAACAGCCCTAATGGGGCAGCCAGTCGATACCATCTACTGCCAAAAATCTCTATAAAGGAATTCCAAAGCAGCAAGGAGAAGCCAGTCCAACTGGCAGTGCTAATTTACCCCAGAATGTGTCATTTCCCAACCAAATCTGAACTTGCTGGGGAAGAGGAAAATAAATTAGAATTGACTTTCCCTCCAAGCTCCACTGTAGCACTGAGAAACGCCTTAAAGCAGCTGAAAAACTAGCCAACACTAGCAAAACTGATTGTTTAAAGATGAGCATCTAAATAATTATTTTGGTGTGTGAACATGCAGCAAGACTTGCAGAGCTGTTGAATTCCCTTGACTCTCTTTAATCCTACAAAAACTAAAAGTCCCCAGAACTTCTAAAAAAAAAAAATCAAGCTGCTTTTATGTATCTACCTGTATCTGGCTTTAAGTATGTAGTTTTCAGGAACAATTTTAATTAGACTTTAACTAATCCAGGACACAGGCATACACGTGCTTACACGTGGCACCCCAAAGTCATGTTGAGACACACAAATTGAAAATTTGTAGTTCAAAGCCTACAAATATATTCTGTTGCTGAGTCAAAGAGTTTAGTTTTTGTTATGTATAAAGAATGAGAAAGGGTGAAGAATCAGTTCACTTCATACAAATGCCAAATTCTTGTGCTGCCCTAAGATAAACGCTAATTCTCCAGGACTGGAAAAAGAGCAAGTTAAGAGAATGTTATGCTCTGCTAATAAACATTCCCAATTTTCTCATGTGTTCAATAAGAGAAAAATCTTTCCATTTAAGACAACTAATTACAGACACTAAAGTCCCCAAAGAAAAGAGCAATAGCCCATAAAAGCTAAAGCAGGAGGACAAAGCCATTCATTGATTTACACTTTACCCTCTCTTGTCAACACTGTGGTCTCCTACCGATCAGGGCTGCGTGCAGGCACAGAAACGGGACTGTGCACCACACCGAATGAAATCACGGCCGTGTGCCATGGCAACCTTCCTCCCTGAGCCATCCTCTTTGTCAATGTTGAACTTTAGTTTGTTGAAGACTCATGCCAGTGCTTGTTAAAACAGCTACAAAATGATGCAGTAGATTACAACAGGCTGTAAACCTCTGACAACTGCAGAGCCTGGTAGTTGTGCCTCTGTTCCTTGACTGGTTTGGTTCACCACTGCAAATAAAGTCTCACCTAAATCACAGGACTTTGTCTTCTGGGGAAAAGAAGGTGAGCATCACTCTCATATGAAGCATAAAAGTTCTCCCACATCATCTCCTCCAAAGCCCACTCCACCCCACCTCCCACTTCACCCAGTAACACTTAAGCCCTGATACCCCCAAGCAAAGGCTCCAGCAGAAAAGCTGCATCACGCACCACACGGTGACGGCAACTACGTCACCGATGAGACAGTGCAGCTGCAGAACCACCCTGCACCTTTCTTCCTATGAAAGCAGTGGCACTGACAATTTTGTCTGGATTTATTAGTTGTTTTGATGATATTGGTACAAAATGCAGTTCTGGAACTTGCAGACCTGTAAGTTTCTGGCTTAAAACGCTGGCTTCAAGGCATGAGAGGCAGCACATGGCCTCAGAAGGGAATTATGTGCCCATCTTATAAAGCCTGTTCTCATGCAGAAAAAGGAAAAGAATGAAAATGACATGTTAAAAATGCACAGTAAAAAGATTTGTAGAAATTATCCTATGATCATGTTAATTCAATAAGAAAAGCAGCTGCTATTTATTTTCCATGGGCAAATGGAAATACCAGTCTTCACCACGTGGCAGTCAACAAAAAAACAAACCACTGTTTCCCTGCTGAAATTGTTCGCATTTTGCTATCCAATGTTTCAGGAAGAAAATTATTTTCATTTTGGCCTCCCACTGCCTCTGCAACATCAGAGAATGTCTCTCCCTGTTGGAAAAACAATAGGAGGCAAAGAGGAAAGCAGTTTTTTTCCTGAGACTTTGGGCTAAAAAAACGCCATCAATTTCAAAATTACAACAGTGGCAAAGTGCTTCTTTCAATCTGGTCCTTTCATTTTTGCCTCCTGCTGCCGTTCCTATTGTCAAAGTGGCAGCAGGAGGCAGAAATGAAAAGACTACTGCTGGCAATCACCCTTGGGCAAAGCGTTAATAAGAAGTGAAACGCCCCTGTGCCATAACGAATTCTAGAGGTAAGAAAGTGGGGTTTGAGCATCTCTCGTGCGAGTACTGCCATGAAGGATCAGCCCATCGGGATAACTCTTCTGTTTCTGGAACTACATTGATCAGGCAGCAAGGAGCCAAAGTGTTTGGGCTGGTACTAAGGAAACTAAGAATGAAAGAGAATATTGTTAGAAAAGTAATAAATACAACTCTCATGGTTTAAGCCCAGCCGGCACCTAAGCCCCACGCAGCCGCTCATTCACTCCCCTCACAGTGGGATGGGGGAAAGAATCAGAAGGGTGAAAATGAGAAAACTCCTGGGTTGAGATAAAGACGGTTTAACAGGGAAAGCGAAAGTCGCGCACACAAGCAGAGCAAAGCAAGGGGCCCATTCCCTGCTTCCCCCGGGCAGGCAGGCGTTCAGCCATCCCCAGGAAAGCAGGGCTCCCGCACGGGTTAACGGGGACTTGGGGAGACAAACGCCAGCGCTCCCAACGTCCCCCCCTTCCTCCTTCTCCCCCAGCTGTACACGCTGAGCACGACACCG
>KL289810.1:4683-21894 GCA_000699545.1 Podiceps cristatus | reverse complement strand
GTGTCAGCCCTGCTCAGCGGGAAGGAAACCATCCCTGGGCTACCAGCACCGCTCCCAGCACAAATCCAACACACGGCCCCACGCTGGCTCCTGGGAAGAAAGTTAACTCTACCCCAGCACAAACCAGCACAACAATAAAACCAAACTGACAAAACCCACCAGATAAACTCTATTGCAAGTAACAGAAAAAGGAAATTACTCAACCCAGAAAAGTTGGGATAATTTTTCAAGACACTGGATAAATGGGTTGAGTTGTAAGGGCACAAGGACCCAACTGCTCGACAAGATAACCTAGAAAGTTTGAATCCGAAGAGCCTGTTGGTATGTGAGGTGAAAAGAGAAAAGACCTAAGCTGAGTTCTTAGTGCTACCAAAATTTTTACAAATGTTAACCAGTTTACTGAGTTATCTGCAGACCAGTCCAGTATTTCAGAGCTATTCACCTAAAGAATGGCAGGAAGGGATAGTGCAACCAGAAAGAAGCCACTAATAAGCCTCCTTCCCAACACTCTGGAAGCCAGAGAGAAGCTCTTGAAAAGGGTGAAGATAACTAACCCAACCAAATAATCACCTCTGACTCTTACCCTTTGGTGAAGTTTCCAAAGAACCCAGTCACCCAACTGCAAATCAGTGTCCTCCAAACATGACCTATTTAAAAATGATTTCTTCGTTCCCTGAAAGGAGAAGCTTTGTCCCCAACTGAGCAGTACCTGAAGGTATCTCCGATACAGACCGCAAGGCTGTCTCTGGTAGCTGGGCACTACAAGGATGACCAAATTGTATCCTTTTTGGAACAAGTAAGAGTGTTAAAGGGACAGTTTAACCTAGTTCTAGGAAGTTTTAAGCAACTAGAGTAAATCAAGATAGAGGCAGCAAGCTGTGTCTCGGTCTGTTCATGTTTGAAAGAGAATATATTATTTACCAAGATTATACATGCTTTTTGCTACCTTTATGGTAACAAGAGTTCATTACAAGAGAGCAAAATCATATTCCTCTGAAGACCTTGGGGAAAAATGTGAACAAAGTTGACTTCATATACCAAAATTCTTTATAAACAGAGAAAACTAGGAAGTCAATAAAGGTGCTAATAAAACTGAATATGGTATTATTTTTCATTGCATGAATTAAAGAGAGGAGGGTTTTCTTCACTGAATCTGAGCCAAGTTATCTTTCTCCTATTAAAAATAAAAAGCAATGGTACTTCACGAATAAAGGCACTACTATTTCTTGTGCTAGAACTGAACAACAAGAATTTATGAAGCCTAAATGCTATACTCTGAGCAATGTGCACCTAAACTGTTTCATCACCTGTGGTTCTTAAAATAATAAAGGAAGATGATTTAAAAAAAATCCGTATGAACTCAAAAGGAGAAGACTGCTTTATTCTTAGTTCTTTATTGACTTAACCTGTACAAAATCCTTGTCATGTTAACTTTAAGGATACGCAGATAAAATTAGGCTGCTGAAATCAACACAAGCATAAAAAACAGACTCAGGGGAAAAGAAAAAAAAAAGATGCTATTTACATCATTAAAATATTAACAGACTTTTAAAAAATTATTATTCCTCTTTCAGTTGTGCTTATCTTCTGAAGAGCATAAGACCCATTTACTTGGTGTAATGCTCTAGTTATTTGATGGCTGGTACCATCAAGCTTTTCTGGCTATTTCTACCTCTAGCAGTATTTTGCGAGACCGAAGTGAAAACGCTGATCTAACGATGCACGATTCCTCCTTTGGACTGCACCCCAATGCCTTCTCAGCAACTTGCCTATAACTTACTCATTTACAAACAAAATTGACTGTGTCTAATTGCTGTGAAAAAAACCCAACAATCTAATAATTTAATGTCTGTATGCAGCTTAGTGTATTATAAGACAGGGCATTGCTATGCCAGGTTAGTATGCTATTAGCTGGGGGATTCTCAAGCATCTGTCATGCAAAGTAGGTCAATTTCTAGCCATATAATTCTGATTATGTCAAAATATTTATTCATGAGTTTCCTAATTCAACATACTTCAAATAAGTCGTGTTTACGTAAAAAAAAAAATACATCTAAATTATGGTTGCTAACAACTGGGTTATCACAGCTTCAAACACTCTTGTAATCCAGATGTGGATAATGCTTTTCCCTTATAACGTACTATGCAGTTACAGAATTATTTTTATTTCCTATTTGCCATGATTTTTAGTCTGTTTTCCCCAGAAAACAGGAGTAACACAACCACATACTCTGTGAGTGTACGTGGGAATGTGCAAAGCAACAGGAACCTCCAGCCTCCCTTCTCATGCTTGTTCTTCCCCACATTAACGCTTGAACCTTTGGGCCAATTTCACTCAAGTCTCATCTATATTATGAATTCACTTTATCAGTCAGGGGAAAATAGGCAGCTGAATAGAGGAGAGAGTCTATTAATGGATTTGCTGAGGAAACGCCACACTGTGAGCTTGTCTTTGTTTAGAGCTTAGATCAACATCAAGACCCAAGAAACCAGTCTTGCCCACTTCCTCACAAAACCTTTACCATCGAAATTAAAAGATGACCAGGAGAAAAGAGGGCTATACAGTGATTTAGATCATACACATGCTCAGGAAGACGTAACCCCTTCCAGTGAGAGAACAGGAATGACACTGAGCTCATGCAGTAACAGGGAGGTGGAAAAGCTTGTTACCCAACCGAGGCCGTCTGTGACTAGTTGATCAAATCAAAACAAGAACAAATAGCAACTCCATGGTTTTCAGTCCTATTGCAGGCAAAGAAAAGGCCTTCCGGATCTTCTTCACAGTGAGGGTGACAGAGCACTGGAATAGGCTGCCCAGGGAGGTGGTGGAGTCTCCTTCACTGGAGATATTCAAGTCCCGCCTGGACGCCTATCTCAGTGCTATGTCCTAGGGAGCCTGCTTTGGCAGGGGGGTTGGACCCGATGATCTCTCGAGGTCCCTTCCAACCCCTACAATCCTATGATTCTATGATTCTATGATCACCATTTTCTTCATTCCACTGTACTCTGCTGCAGCATTCAGATTATCTGTGGATTCCCTTTACTTTTACCAATACTTGCTTTTATGAGCACCCACAGGATAGATTCCACTTTTTACCAACTGTATCCCTATTAAATATCCTAAAAATTTTAGACTTGGCAAAAGCAAAATCTTTTAACTTTCCTCCCCAAATAAGTTCTGCCTCGGCCTTTATCTCAGCTTCTCATATACTGCCAGGAGGTGCCACTGAAAAATGTGAAGCACTAGTATTCTTAAGGCAAAAAAACGATGAACCTAATTCTTCGCTTTACCATGTTTTCTTTTATGCCATTCTATCACCGTACTGGTAAGTCAAAATGAAGCGACGCTCCTCTGAGCAATGCCCACAGCAAGATGCAAAAAGTACAGAGGTCGTGTGCTGGCATAGCTTATACCTGTCTATAGGATTCTTTGCTTCCAGGACACACAGAAAGGGAATGGCTTTACCTTCCTTCAGCTACGTTTTCCCCAAACAACAGAGAGAGACAAACAAGACTTAAAACCTTTTGATGGTCTTTTTCACCTTTGTGTATGAACCAACCTGCAGCTTGTCTTTAAACAACCAAGAAAGGCTGCACCTGAAAAAATCATCAGAGGACGAAACTCTTAAGTCATCAGCCATGCAGCTACTTTTATAAGCTTTTAAACAGAAATGCATGTTTCTGGCCATCATTTTAAGAAGCTTGAGAGTTGCAGGAGCTGTACAAAGACCGGAGCACATTACAGCCATTACACTGGTATTTGCTTGCGGTTTCACATATACACACAGCTATGTTCTGTCAACAACCTTTTTAATCAAAGAAAATAAAAGGAGGGCATTAACACTTCTAAATGCTTTCAATTACCAATGTCCTAATATTAATTTTCTAAATGTTCTTCTAGAGGGGTAATCAAACTGCGATCTATGTTTCCTTTGTCTGGCTGCTTCTCACGCTAGGATTTAAATGCCATGTTTTGTTTCATCTGTAATAGTTTTCCCTCAGACCTTTCTGGTGGAATCTGCAGGCATTCAATATAATCTGATTGTTGGTTATGTCCGTAGCAGTTATTTAACTGCCTATTGGGCTGGTTTGAAAGAATCACAACGGTGGCTAACAAGACTAATCGCAGAACTACCATTTAAGAAAAATTCTTTTAAAATTTAAATGCCAATTCTTTCTTCAGCCACCCTCCTACACGATACCACAAAAATATTTGATATTACAAACATCAACAGTGTGCTTGAAGTGGCAGATCAAAATCTAAATTCAGATGTTAAAAAGGTATTTCTACTGTATAGATTTTACAGTTAGAAGACTACTGTTACATAAAACCCATTCATATTTTAGAAAACCTAACAGCATAAGACAAGGCAAGTTACAGCAGATGTTGTAAGATGAGGCAGACTTGATCCTTGGGATCCTATTTTGGCAAGCAGCAATTTAAAAATTATGTAGAACTCATTATGTAAATGCTGACAGTGCCTTTTGGCTGGTCTGCACCACCTCTTCAACCCATCCCTTGCTTACACAGATTGCTTACCTAAAACTTCAATATTTTCCTTAGGAAAATGGGTGGGTTTGACTTTGTTTCAGATGATCTGATTTCACCTTTTCACCACCAGAAATATTAGGCATTCATACAGCAGAGAGTGCAGACGCACGTGTAAATGTAGAAAAGGGAGACGTTTCAGCTTGACTTCGATTAGAACCATCTCATCCAGCAACACTTGCAAGACTGGCCTTGGTCAGCATCTGAATAATGCCACTGGAAAGCTCAGCAAAGGAGTTAATAATAGTAGACAAAACAAGATTGGTTTAATCAGCTATGTATTTCTCTGATTACAACAAACAAAGAACCAGGATTGTGTGACAATTCCGAGAGCTTGGTAAACTTCAGCAGTGCCTTGTAATGAAGCCTTGGCAAGAAATAAGTGAAATACAAAGATTTCTCATATTGAGGCTGTGTAAACAGTTTCCACTTTTAGAAATGTATCCTAGCAACTCACAGAAACGGTTTTAAAAGACAGCTGGACAAAACCATAATTTGGAATAAAAACAGATGTAATTGCTAAATCAGCGAGTCTGGTGGTCCTGAACTGGTCTTGCAGCCATATCTCAACAACAACGTTTCAAGATGTTGAGAAAAGAAACACCAGGACAAACAGATGTTTTAAAACTAACATCTGCAGGAACAACTACAAAAAAGTGCATCAGAGTCAGTGGAAATGATTCTGAATTCTTACATCCTTACTGATGCAGAAAATCTCTTTGGCTTCCAGTAGAAAGGCCTGCTGGATATACAGCTCCTGTTTTATATTTGCATGTTGTTAGAGGTACAAGATGCACAAGTGAATTTTATTTATCAGGTGTTTGCTCAATTCCATTGCAAATATTTTTTTTTTTTGTTACTTCATTCTTCAGGAGAAAACTGAAAGAAGTGACTTCTATAATAATGTACAGACCTTGATTAAATATCTAATCCATAATTCAACAGAGAGATTCTGCTGACATCACCAGCAATGAGAAAAGTTCATAAAATCTATCATGAATACAAAAGGAGCCTAAACTATATTTCAGGATTAGTATTCAGACTACAATTGCACAAGCATTATTGGCAACAGGGATAAACCACGTTTATAAACAGCAGGTCACCTTATAAAACCCACCAAGAAGCTGAAACGTGAGAGAAGAGTATCCTACTCCTGAGATGCAGAAAATACTCCTCAGAACACGCTCAATTCTACTGTGGAGGATTATTTTGCTTTCCAGCGACTGTTTACATATAAACTACAGTACATGGCATATACAGAATAATTAACTATCAGGCTGTAAATTCAGATACCGTTGCGTAACTAGCTCAGTCACAAATCTTCACAACTGCATTTGAAAGTGGTTGTATATGGCAGCAAATTCCAAAAGTGGGCCACAGAGTGGGTCCTGGTTTGGTGCTCAAGGACTGAGCAAGGGATTCTTGGGGGAGGAAGAAGAGTTGGGGCTTTTTTAGTGGGTGAGGTTGTTTTTTAAGCCAACACTCACCATACATTCCCCTGGATAGCTTAACTATCAAGAAGAAAATATACTGAACATCTAATGGGTAAGAAGATGTGGGGGTTTTGTTTGTTTGTTTTTTTGTAACTAGCATAGATACATATAACTTCCTCAAAACTTACATTTAACAGTTTGCCAGAAGATATTTTTCCACAAGAAACATTAGTTAATTTTCAGTCTTGCATGGCATCCTGAATATTTAAAGAGAGGCTCAATTAATTCTTGCTTTTTCATTTCTCCAAAGGTCCAGTTTTAATAATTCTGTTATAAAGTTTGTCAACAGATACGTTACCGAACCAGTCATACAGACTGCAACACACTGCACATTTAATTTTGTTTCAGTTGATAAGATTCCCATCCTTTATGATATATTCTCCAGGTTGCATACAAGGGACCAAATCCAGAAATCTGTTTTTGATTCACGGAAAGGGAGTCGTGATCCAACGGGCAGCAAGCTCTAGCTTCACCTAATCCACCATTTCACTAAGAACACATTTCGCGCCTCTCTATTACTAATAACAGTTCACTGAAGGACCACCCATGGTGGAAACGGCACTATCTCAGGCAGAACCTCCATACCACAGCACCCACCACTAAGTACCAACCAAAATATAAATTATCCTCTGGAGATCCACTGACTAGGGATGGATGCTAAGGCAATCAGCATCCTCCATTGAACATGTCTATAAAAGTTCCTTCAGGTTGGTGGGAAGGAAAAGCAGACAGTGACCCTGAAACACCCTCCCAGACCCCAAGGACTCCTGCGCTGGAAGGGACAAGCTTTCCAAATCAGTGGCCTCCACTAGTTTTTAATTCACTGACACTGCCCAACTGCTTTTTGAACTTTAAGCATCCGACACAACCCGACTGCCCAGACCATACTGTTGCAAGGAGCCCCGCAGTTTAGCAAGGTGGCGTAGGAAGAACGGGGTTGTTCTGCTCCCTTGAACCCAGCTCCCACCAGCTCTCGCCCGCCCGCACTGCTGCTGCCGCTGCTACAAGGAACAGTGAACGCTTGCTGACTTGGGTTTGTAAACTAAACTTTTGGATGTATCTCCAAAGTGGCAACTGAGAAATGGGAACCCACCACTGTGCATATAAATTTACCGATCCTTTTCCTCGACGTACATTGTTTTGCATTATCAGCACTGAATTGTAGCTGCTGGTTTGTTGCCCAGTTATTCAGTATCATCATCCCTTTCAATACTTAGTGTTTACTTCCATTTCTACTCCTTTGGATAGTATTTTACTGCTAGCAAGTGTCCCTGCCTCTCTATCTGCCCCCTTCCTGGCTTACTTTACTGGTCCAGGCTCACTGCCATCAGTCCTCTGGCAATGCAAATGAGGATCACCATTCTATTACCACTTCCCCTCTTTCCCAATTCATTTATTACTTCTGAACTTTAACACTTTTGGAATCACACCACTTCTCAAGAAAAGGACAAAAAAAAAAAAAAATCAGATGAAGACTAAACTGAAATTCAAACGGAGGGATTACCTAACACTACATTTGGATTTATTTTAGGAAAAACCTACGATCTTTTGTTCTAAATAGAGTTACTGACCTAGAAACATATATTCATCTCTGGAAATAAATCAAAATTCCTCCTACATTAATCTAATTGCACCAGTGGAAGCTAAATAGTCCCTTAAGTAATTTAAGTTTCCTTATTTGAGTGGGGGGGGGTGGGGGGAAACCAGAGCTTCTCAATCACTGGGAGTGTGTTTTGTAGAACAAGCCAGTTATCATTAATTTATCTGTTTGCAGTAGTAAAGGCATTTTCCTTTAAAACAGGAACAGGTGTGAGCAGATAGTCTGGGTTTTAGTAAGCACCATATTACCAAGTAAATAAATGACATTAAACTATATAAAATAGTCTAGGTTTGGGGTTTTTTTGGTTGTGTTGTTGTTGGGGTTTTGTTTTGTTTTTTACTGCCACTGCCATAAAGCTTCCCACAAAAATTGCTGACTTCTGAAATATAGTAAGCTCAAAAACTAGGAACCTTATTTAGATGTAGCTATAATGAAAAAAAAAAAAAAAAAACAAACGTGGAAAGTTTAAAGAATTAACGATCCTGCTGGGTTTCTTACCTCCTGCTCCTGCAATCATGAAGCTATTTTATAAAAGGGCAGCAGCGCAATTGTCAAAACCATCCCCCTTTTCCTGCGGAGCCAGTATTCAAAAGACAGGAGGAACCCTGGTTCTATGGCCAAAGAAAGGGTGTAAAAGCCAGGAGGAATCGGGTCTCTCGTCTCAACTAGAGGCAAGCGTAGCGGCACCTAAGCTGCGGGGCAGGATGTCAGACTCCTGTCTTGGTCTATCTACGGGCTCTTCTGAACCTCGGGCTCAGAGGTTCGGCTCTCCCCATGGGGTACAGAAGGGACATGGGGGTTGGAGTGATCCAGACTCCAGTAACAGAGCGAGGAGATGGAGGACCACACATTTTAAAGTTTGCATTGCCGCATTCAGTCCCTACGTACACGATATGGGAAACATTTACGCATCTTGTTACAGGCAGGTCGCAAAATGACTTCTGGATGCTGTGCAACCATGCTTCCATTTGCATAAGGGCATATGCAAACTCTTAAGAGAAGAAGCCTCTCTCCCTTTTACCAGGCTGTTCAAAAAATTCTTGCTCCTTTTCAAACACAAGGCTTAAGTACTGAGAATAAATTTCAACTCCATCACTCCAAAGAGAAGGCACCTCTGTCGACTGAGGTACTGTTCCCCTAGCAGCTGCTTAGCAGCGTGACCCAGTTGTGACTTAAGATCAAGGACAACCAGGGAAACTTGTGTGTCAGAGCACCAGAGAATTTATTAGGGCCTGTGATTTCTTGTGAATCCCTTTTCCTTAGACAAGATGTTCTCTACAAATAGCTCTTTGTCTAGAGTAATTATTTGGGGATTAGGAAGAGCTCATAAAACCCTCTCTTGAAAGGCTGTATGAATTTGAGATTATAACAAAGCTGTGATGTGCCTAAGGGAGCAGGGGCATTTATCTGATTGTAATTTCATCAACCTTGATTAAAAGAAAAAAACATTTACCTATACTCTGTTCAATAAATTTTTATAAGTCTGTATTCCAGCAGGCAGCCAATCTATTCCACCTAGCATGCTTATCGTAAACAGGCTAAACTCAGATTTCCTCTACTTCTGCTCTACCCCAAGAAAACCAAGGGAAGAGACGATGGTACAGTATATATGCAGTATATATGCTAAACCCCCTGACAAATACTCCTAAAAACCAAAACACTGACACGAGCAGCGTTCTTGAGAGATACAGTCCCAAATTCCATTTTTAATATACTCCAAATCTATCTGTCAGTATTGGGAATAACTGCTTGCTTAGATTAAGGGTACGTAGCTAGCAGAGCACTACTGATGCATTTCCACTGCCTTCACCCCTAAGCAACACTACTTGGTGTAAAATTAGACTTGCAACTCAAAGGACTTTCCTTCTCAGTGGAAGGATCACCGCAGAGCTTCTGGCTTCCTCCTCACCGACAGCGTTTGGATAGAGCCTTCAGCAGCAGTGCAGACTACTCTTGATGAAGTGTTCCCACAGTAATCATCTCTAAAGGAAGAGTAATTTATATTAGCTACTTTTTCTTGATATGCTGCAGCTGAGGGGACAACAATAAATAGTAATTATCTGTACTCTTCACAAAATATCGAGTCTCTGAAACTCCAATTATTTGTTCTCATATATACCAGAGCTCCCCATCAGTGTAAATATTTCTTTCCACCATGTCTTTCAGTCTTTGAAAGAAAAGCCTATGTAGCAAAAAATCTACGGATGCAATGGATTGAATATTAATAGCTTATTACTTCTCCAAAGTATCTTAATTATTGTAGGTCTTACTAATCCAGACAATTAAGGCTTGATTAGGCTAAAGTTATTTTTCCTACTTCAGTCATGCAGTTCCTTTTATCTACACCAAGAGCCCTAAGCAGCATATACTTAAAAAGAAACCCAAATAGTCAAAGAAATACCTACCTACCTTGAGCATGGGTAGAGAAATATATTAGTCAGCGTTGCTTAATCAGAATAAATCCTAGCAACTGACTGAAGTTTCTGTATTCTTTACACAAGATGAAACAAGCCAATTCCTGTAAGATTTTAGATCCTGAGTTTAAAGAGGTCAAAAATAAGAGCACTGAAAATTAAATACACTCTGCACACAATACAAATTAACATATTGCAAAATCACCTTCACTCAACGCAAACAGAAGATGAGATTCTGATATGCTTACTCCAGTATTAATGTGTGACTGCTGATGAACTGAGGTGCTAATTAACTTGTAAAGCTATCAGTGTTTGGCTTTAACTGATTGGCTGTATTACAGAAATCCTAGGATGCTCAGAAAATGTCAAAAAAAGAAAAACAAAGCTAAAAATACTTAGGTTCTTACTGTTTTGAGACACTGGTGGTCTTAAAAGCAACAGAAGGGAAATCCAAGAGAGAACTGCTTTGCAAAATAATGAAGTGAATTAAACTATAGTTTGATGAAAATTGGTGAGGAAAACAGCACTAATGATGCTAAGAATGGAATAGAACATCTCTCCGACTACACCACACATTCAATAAGCGCACTGTGCACGTAAAACAGTGCAGTGAGTGCAATAAACATAAACCACAGTAAAAAGGAGAATGTGCACTTTACATTAGGCAGTATACAGAAACCTAGACCAATTATGTACATAAAATATTGGCACATGCTTCACACATACGTAAGTAAAAAAAAACAACGAAGAAAAAGCAGGGCAGCAGGCGACATTTCAAGATGAAAAAAGTCCAAACCAGAACAACGGGAGCTAATTAAAGAGCACACAACATGGCAGGCTCTTCCCTCCCCCTTACCTTGTTTCAATACCCCTTCAAAGTATATTAAGCAACATCAAATGAGGCAGGAGATCAGACGGTCGTTACTCTCTTCCCTTATGAATACCAGCGTAAAGTGACTGCCCAGAAGCTTTAGTTTTAAACATTTTTCCCCTTTCTGCCTTTGACTCAGCGGTGCCAGTTGGAGACAGAAGGCTCCCAAAGAGGCACTTCCACATCTGGCGCAGAATAAAGTTTAACATCTGAAAGGCAGAGGAGCATATTGTCACCTGCTGCAAACGGCAGGGTGACAATACGAGGTAGGGCTGGTGGCCCCACAAGCTGGGATCTGTGTTAGAGCTTGATTACTTCACTGAAAAACCCGCAAGTAGCAATTACAGCATAGCTAAAGGAAGGGACCCACCTGTTACTAGATCATTTATGCACCATTTTGTGTTAATTAGGGATCGTCTCTACCAAACTTTAAGCCTGGATGTCACACAGTTAATACTGAACAGAAGACAGTCACTAGCATAGCAAAGAAATATATAGGGAAAGCAATTAGCAGGGGAAAAAAACCCCCCCTCAAAATTCTTAAATACAGATCCGTAAATGTCATATTGCGTAAATAATTAAGAATAATTTATAGAAACAATTATCATTACCATATTAACACTAATTGTTCTACACAGGAAGACAGCATTGTACAAAGCAAGATTGCCTGCCTGTTACTTCAGCACATAAAAGTGTCAAGGGACTTTCTTTGGTCTCCTTAATTCCCTTCCAGTCTTTTACCATCTCAAGACAGAAGGACTCTAAAACAAATTCGAATAATGAGGGTTAACATATTAACAGCACCTGCCTACTTTTATTGAAACAAGTCAAGTTATTTTATTCAAAATATTAATCCTTTTTCTCCCTTCCTTCATGAAAAGAAAACATCACTTACAACCCTGCCCAGGAAAATGTGTCATCGCTAATACTGTATGGATAACAAGAAGTAAGATTATGTCCTCCTAAGTAAATATGAAGAGACATAATTATGTCTACATACGGTTTAAGTCTTGAGATTTTAAATTCAGTAAAAAATTATTCAAAGAGAAACAGTGGATAGAAAAAGAGGGGAAAAGACGACTGTCAAAAATTAAATGCAGGAGGGATGAACAAAAGGCTGTCAGCCTTTCGCGTTTTTGATGCCAGCACTGTTTTCTCATACCCTATAGGCAGAAATAGAAGTTACGTGCATATATCCGAGCTCAGAATCTGGCCCACCAGCTCAGGGCTGCCGTGCCTGATTGAGTTTAATTTAAGCCTTCTTCAAATTGCCTCCCCTGTTGCCTATCTGCCAGCAGCTTTCTCTGCACAGCACGTCCGGCCTTAGGGCAGGGAAGGAGGAGAGCACCCGCTGCAGCTCGCATTAGCGCAGGATTTTCAGCTGCTGCAGACAGTTGCAGCTCTCCAGGTTCCCTCTCCTAAAATCCAGTCCCCTCCTTGCCCACGAGAACCCAAAAGTTACCTGCTTTCCATTACAAATCTGCTTGAGTAAAACAACCATAGACGTGAACGTCTTCTCCTGGATCTCAGATATGAGGATTTCACATCAGACCTCCAAAATATTTTTCATAGGAAAACTAGGGACTTTGAGATTGGAACATTTTAGCAATGTGCCCCATCGAATCAACCCCAACCCCCATTAACAAGAACATTACCACAACAACCCCCCTAAATACAGTCACCCTCGATTTGTTCATTTAAAAGACAACCCGACCAGTGTCCTTGGAAATTTCAAGTAATATTCTACAAACCCGGTTGTTTTTTTCTCACCTGTACAGCAAAGATGTCTGCTATCTCCTGCCTGCCTGTTCCTGAAGAAGCAATAATTAGGAACAGAATATTTATTTATATTTAGACTTGCTTTTCCACAATCGGCATGTAAATTAGTGGGAGGTATGGAAGGAAAACAGATCTTTTTAGTTGTTAACTTCTCATAGGCCAATTCTGTCACCTTCCACTGAAGTTAGACACTTTCAGGGTAAGAGCTCTGTATAACCCGGTCAGATTAGCTCTCATTTTCTCCAGATAAAAAAGGAAAATTTGCAGAGAACTAAAATGTACCAAATATTTTTTAAAAATTTAAAAAGTTATTTCCATCATGATGGCTAAACACTGAATTTGACCCCAGAGCCAAACACAGGAGACTAAGAGAACTTACTGTGGTTTTTTCCCCTTTTGTCAACAGCAAGGTAGAAGAGGATAAAGCTGTCGTCAAAGGACACACATGAGGGAGATGAACACTGGGAACGGCCATAGATAAAGACTATGTCAACGTACTTTGGAACATTTTAGCAATTACAAGGGTGGCAGTAAGCTGGAACAAGGCACTTCTAAAACTCTCTCTCCCAGGAGTAGTGGGCATGTGGAAACATGGTAATACAATTTTTTCATAGAATCATAGAATGGTTTGGGTTGGAAGGGACCTTTAAGGATCACCTAGTGCCAACCCCGCTGCCATGAGCAGGGACATCTTCAACCAGATCAGGTTGCTCAGAGCCCCGTCCAGCCTGACCCTGAATGTTTGCAGGGATGGGGCATCTACCACCTCTCTGGGCAACCTGTGCCAGTGCTTCACCACCCTCGTCATAAAACATTTCTTTCTTATGTCTAGTCTGTACCCCTCCTCTTTCAGTTTAAAACCATTACCCCTTGTCCCCATCTTTCTTATAGGCGCCCTTTATAGTATTGAAAGGATGCAGTGCCTTCTCTTCTCCAGGCTGAACAACTCCCAACTCTCTCAGCCTGTCTTCATAGCAGAGGTGCTCCAGCCCTCTTTTGTGCCTCCTCTGGACCCGCTCCAACAGCTCCGTGTCTCTCCTGTGCTGAGGCCCCAGAGCTGGAGGCGGGGTCCCCCACAGCACTGCAGGTGAGGTCTCACCAGAGCGGAGCAGAATTCCCCCCCCCCTCAACCTGCTGGCCACGCTGCTTCTGATGTAGCCTCAGGTATCTTCCTCTAAGGCTTATTAGATTATTAGGGGAAATCAGGAAAGAGAGCCATAGGCTTGAGTAGAACAACTACTGCAGTGACCTACAGAGGGAACCAGGAGAGCAAAGGAAGCAGCTCAAGATAAAAACCAGGAACTACGTTGCAGCCAGAAAGTCATCTGCCCAACATTCAACGATGCTGGTTGCTCACAGCCTAGTCTAACATACGCAGAAGGTAACATGAAACAGCAACGTGACGCTGAAGAAGCTTACTACAATAAATTCCTGCATGTTTTCATAATTACCCGTGACTGTGAGGGGCTGGACTCAGAGCTCCTCCCAATCCAACGCCCTCATGAAACAACAAGTTTTAAGTTCTTGATGTAGGAAGACAAATGAGCTTCATTTAGAAAAAGCAGTAGATCTTGATGTCTCCATACAGTCGAGTGTCAGTCACTAAATCGATGCTTCTCTAGCTTACAGCGGTCCCAGTAACTACGACAGTCCCAAACTCAGCGCTACGTGTGTTGTTCTAGCTCAGTCCACAGGACAGTTTTAGCCCTGTTTTTTTCTAATTACAGCCCAGAGAAATATCAGGGTGGCCTGTCACATAAGAATCAGTCTGTTTGGGGCTTCTGCTGAAATAGCTTGCAGGAATTAAGCTCTTTTAGCTTGAATCTGAATCTGCATCCTAAACCTTTACATAATCTTTTCCTAACCACCACCTCTTTCACCTTACCTATAATTAAAATGATGAACACTGGATCTTAAATAAATGCGCCACCACAGCAGAAGAACAAAGGAGACTTTAATACTGTTTGTGTTAGTGCTGTCATTTCAAAATTCCTCGGACTTAAAAAAGCAGTAGAAACGTGCGCTCATTTATACAAGGGCATCTGCTCACAGCAAGGCTAGACGTCTCATTATTATCCTCTACAAGCTCGTCTTTTGAATAATACACCAAAATTGAAGAACAGAAGCTGGAAGACTGAATTATACTATTTATTATGTTCAAATGCTTTCTTGCGCACACTAAAGCGTATACTTGTTCTGCAGGCACGGAAGTGCAGGAGGAAATCCTGCACACACCAGCAGGCACTTTAAAGTCTAGTTTGCCTGTTTGGCACATCTCTGTTGACAGATAGGATTTTCAGGCCAGCTTATTAATAACGATTCCGTGGGGACCTATTGAAGAATGAGGATAACTACTGAAAGTCATAACGCGCCTCTGGTCTTGGTGTTAGACTCCATCCGATTTCCCAGGCTCCCTCCAGTGTTCCTCCACAGCCTCCCGTCATTAGGTGCAAAGGGAGCGGCAGCTCGGTCTGCCGAAATCAGACCTCAGCACTTGAGAGCTTCACTCCGACAATGCTGGCTAATGAAAATGATGGCGGAGGAGAAGAGAACGGTAATGAGACATTTCAAAAAAAGTCACACGTGCTTGCTTTAAGGTGTGGAAGCACCGAGGTGCACAACCCTATTTTTTCAAAGAGATGGAAGTCTAATGAGTTTTGTAACCACTGCAGAAGCTCCTATCCAGGTACTGGCACCTTCTGTTTTAAAACAACTTGTAACATGGAAGTAGCACTTGGAAAAAAACGAACCCTGTGCTGCCTCTGGTTGCCTCCTCTCCTTGCACAAAGGCTCAGGGGAGGATCACGACGCAGGAGCGGAAAGGACGAGGACCTACCCACCAGCGCCGCAGAGCGCTTGACTGAGCTTCTCACCAAGGATCCCGCTTAACCACAGACTTCTCCTCCTCCTCATGAACTTTTATCCTTTTGAGTACAGTCTTTGCTGCCTGTGCTCATCCCTGTTCCTGCGCAGCCAGCCTACCCGCAGCGTGAAAAGGCAGAGGTGACCTTTTCCCACATGCCTACTGACTCTGAGAGTAATATTTAACATTTAAATGAGGCACAGTAGGTAAACATTTCCAGCTGCCCTCCCTCAGACTCTGCGCCTCGCTGGCTGACACACAAGGCTTCTGTCTCTCAATTCCGCCAATAGATTTGCAAAATCCATTGTCAGAAAGTCTCTGGATGGGACTGGATAGGATTTTGCTCCTCGATTTAATTTTTTTTAAAAACAACAGGCTAGCCAGGTATTCAGAGTAAGTGTCCATTACTTAAAGAGATTTTTTTCAGCACTCGTATCTTGCAGTGTTGAGTTCTGTGGGACATGTATCAATTAATTTTTTTAACTTAAAAGTTACTGCTTTTCAGGTTTTATTTCTTGCTTGACCTATTAGCATGAAGGATCTGACTTATCTTTGCCAACTCCCTGCACTAACCACTCTAATTTTATTTTTTTTTATCTACCATCTTTTTGACTATGCTTCCCTGCAGCATCATGGCATCATAGAACTTTTGCATTTTTTTTTTTTTTTTTAATTTATTCCACTCTCCAGACATACTATGATATTGTCAGCATTAAGGGGCAGGCAATTAATTTTTCTCTGTATGGAGGGAAAAGATAAGAAGAAATTAGCTAAATTTACACAGCAGCGATTAAGGAAAACTTTCTGTCCTGCACTTGAACCACAGGAACACCTACCCACCGATAACATGCTTCTTCATTAAAGTTTTTATAAGAACAGCTTAGACAAGTATCTGCCTGGCACGGTCCAGATCTCTCCTCTGTGATTTCTCAAGGACTTTCAAGCCAACTCTATAAAATGATATCAAATTAATTTCTACTATCATTTATATTATTTTTTAAGCTAATGTTTTTAAAGGATAAATGGAAGCATTTGCAATTTACTCACCACCCCCAGCATCCAGGCAGTCTAATGTATGAATTCCTAGAAGAACCTACTAAGCTGAGAAGTTTTTATTTGAAGATTGCAAACGTAGTATCATCCATGACTTGAGTCAAAAAGTTTACAGTTTTTATCCTAGCCTTTCTCCTGCAACTGTTCGTTGGAGTCATCAGTTCTAGAGATACTCTTTCTATTTGTTGGTGTCAGTTCGCTGCGTTTCTTTTGGGTGAAAAATACATCCAATCTGAGTATTACCTCACTGAACTGCATAGGATTCAGCTGAGCCAAAAGAAGCACAATATCCTTCACTTTATTTTCTTAATAGCAATTATTCACCATGATTCTCCCAGGCCCAGTGCTGATTCAAACGTAAAAATATAGTTATATGTAAACGTAAATATATAGTTATAGATTTTGCCCTATGTATAGGGAAGTTCCCTAGGGTACCTTTAAGTAATGTCATCGTGGTTTGCCGCCTAACCTATGACCTTCATTATGCTCCTGTGGAGAAGAAATATATGGCTGTGGCTGTTCATCACTGAGCACCATCAACACCACATTTCCTCTATTAAGCTGGCAGTTTACAAGGCAAAGGATTTTA
>KL289808.1:85982-136241 GCA_000699545.1 Podiceps cristatus | reverse complement strand
GTATTTTACATTTCATTTGTCTATTGCTGTAATAATTGCTAGTGACAATAATGAAAGGACACAGAAAAGAATTTTCCTGGGAGGTGGAGAAACTCTCACAGACACAAGACGCCCCTGACCATCCCACTTTGCCACGTTGGTGCAGTGAAAACTGCAGCTACATGAAATCCCCCACCTGAAATCCTGTTGATAGAGCGGATGGAAAGTTTCATGTCACGCCGACTGACGGTATTTCCCTACGTGCATACATCAGCCCCACTTTGTGCCTGCAGAACTTTTCATGTTAATTGTAGGTAGCTAATTGCCTTCTTTCTACTCACTGAATAAATTGTCTGAATTAGCTCTGCCTTTCCTGCCAGTTTGGCAGCAACTTTGCTCTCGCAGAAAAGAGCTCTTGGCTAATGCGACATCACCAGCATCGCTCGCGATGACGGCATCGCCCTTCCCGTCGAGCGGGTCGCGTAGAGGCCGGCGGAATAACGAGCGTGATGAGGAGCCCCTCTGCAGCATGCAGGGTCAGCCTCTCCAAGTCATCGCAAGAGCCTGGCAGAGCTTTCCCAATGCATTTCTCGGATGCATTTTATCAAACCTCTCCTTAAACTGCTGCTTTATTTTTAGTCTGCACAGATGGCAGGCTTAAGAGGATGGTGAAGAATGCGCCTGCATCCAATTTATTTTATGTAAAAGCCTTGAAGCTGTGGAGTATTTTGCTAGGTTTTTATGTGCAATGGGCCATTACCAGCTTGTTAATTTTGACCAGATTTTCAATAGCAAGAATCAACCTAACAAGTTTTTGACTTTTAACCAAGGTAGAGGAGCAAGAGGCAGGGGAAATCACAAAATTAAGCACAGGGAAGTTCCGCTGAAGAGGTGGTTTCGGCTTAGATAAAATGCACAGCAGCAAAATTTCATATTATATGTGGCCTAACAGTTCTCTCAATTTTTTCCTGAATCTGGAAGGCCAACTGTCACAATCATCTTGGTATATTCTCATTTTTAAATCCCTTTTCTATCACGTAGAGCACATGCTAGTTACCAGGGATATGTCTCTGTAGCACCCACTTTTAGATGTGTGCCCTTGCAAACGCAGACTTCAGGCCACCTATATTTTTCTGACACTTCAGCCTATAACAGGAGCTTTCAAAGTGCAACCCACAGATGGTGAATACCCAACCAGCGAGTCGATTCCTTGTGGTATGAAGGTCAAGAACTGCTGCCATCTCATGCAGTTAATATTCACCTCACTGCAGGCTTTCTCCATTACGCAGGGGTGTGGAGCCTTCCAGGTTCGGGCTGCACTACTGTAGGTACGGTATTGCCTGCTCGTCTGGATCTAATGATCAACAGGATGCTAAAGACGCGGTGCTTAATTTTCACTTAATTCAAAGACTCTTCCTCAAATTCTCCTCACATTCAGCACGCTGCTTCCACTGTGATTTACAGCCACTGCTGTAAAAGTTAGTTAGCAAAAGGGAAATTGATATATTAGCCCATGGAAAGGAGGAAAGAACAAAAATCGATCTCAACTGTGCAATGCTAAGTGTACAGAGCACTGCCTTGGATGGCTTCCAAAAAGGGAATGTGAATTATCAAAATAGCTTTCCTTAACACATTTGTCCCAGAATCTGGAAAGCTCAGGCAGAAAAAGGGCGATGCATCTTCAACTGCCTGGGAAGTACCTTGCAGGCAGCAAGGGAACCTTAAAAAGAGGTGCATGGTGGTCTAGTACAGCTTGCCACAAAAATCAGAGTTTAATGGCCATTTTCTAAATCAGCCAAATTTAATTTAATAATTACTGTTATTTAAGTAGCCAAAAAGCTTTAGAGAAATTGTGCAATTGCTCTTGCCTGTTGTGGCAATGAGGCCAAAGAGCCTAAGCAATACTACCTTTGCTCGGACTAGATATGAAAGTGTCAGGAAAAAAGCTTTATCGTTTTTAATAGCCATTTTTCTCACTGTTTTGAGCCTAGTAAAGCTGTCATTGAATAAGTATTAGAGCTTTTTAACTAGATAAGGAAATATTTTGCTTCAATAGCATCCGTGATGAGAGGCCAGGCCAGGAAGAGTCAAACATAGGAGCTCGCACTGGAGGCACTGAGGCAGAAGAAAGTGCGGTGCAGCATCCACCCTGCGCCCACATCATTCCTCCGTGTAGAAAAATTGTAAGAGTTACCTTCTTTAGTGAAATAATTCTCAAAATCTTAAGCTCACAGGATGACATTAGCCTAAAAAGAGTCCTTGGCAATTTGATGCCCTGTGGAGTTCAAATTCAGCACGAATTACCACACGAACAAGTTGCTCCACAGCTGCTGGCGTATGCCGTGGCGCCGGAGCTGCCGTGCTACGCAGCTGGGACGGCGTGTCCTCCACGCGGGCAACCCGTGGCAGTGCTTCCTTACTACCGCCCGCACCCCACAAGGTATTTGCTACAGTCGCAGAATGGTTTCTTGCGTTAACAGCCTTCAGGCGGTCAGACGTGGAAAGCAGCGTAGGTCTTGGACTGTGCGTAACACTTCGCTTGGGTGCGGCGGTGTAAGACAGGACCTAAATTGCATGAAAAGCAATTTTGCTTGCCTTAAAGCAAACTTAGCACACTGAGGCTTATCTTTTCATTATCGGTGCTGCCCAACGTCCTTTGATGTGATGTTTTTGCTGGTGAGGGTGTGCATGACACCCTCCCCTCACCCCACTGTTTGGTGCTTCCTCCCTTTCCCCAGCAGGCTTTGATGCGGAGATCCCCCGAGGTCACCTCCGCTGGCTGCTGCGGTGGGTGCTACGCGTGCCCCACGTAAGTGTATGCATTTACTAACTTGTTTGACCTCTTTCCTTCTTCAAATAGTTGGGCCCATCGCTTCTCCAGATGCTTAGTTGTACCAGCTCACAGGGGGCATTTTTGTGTGGCAAATGCTCCTGGTAAATGCAGGTGCTGTTACAGCGGTTTGGGTGACTGCTTTAAACTGCATTTCTTCTGCCGGTCATCCTCCCAGTTTCCACACTGGGATGTGAAGAAAGCTCCAGCTGATAAACACAGTCCTCTGTGCATCCCTTCGCATGCTGGTTTCCTCTTGCAGTATCTATAGTTTCCGATTCCACATCTCCTACTTTAGGTAAAATAAAGGCGAGCAATGGCAAGAGTGGGTTAACACTTGAGTTTTGTTTGCCCAGCGCGTGCTGGGCCGAAGCATTGCCACCCTCACTGTGAACTCCTGCCCTGGCTGTGCTGTCCTGTCCTTCCTTGGCAAGGCAAGGCCACAGTGCAGGTAGAGATGTCCCCATTTTAGGATGGGTAGGCCATTGCTGCACAATGTCACTGTGAGAAAGGCAGACGAGCCAGTCCTACCTGCGACTGTTAGGTAGCTTTGACCTTTCATAAGCACTTTTGGCCAACCTTGAAGCTAGTTGGTCTCTCTGATAAAGAATATTTTGGATCATATTTAGATCTACAGTGATCTATGACAAGTTATTGCTGTATAAATGAAAGTGATGTCTTGTTGATTTTGTAAGGAAGGTCCAGTTTAGCGTTTAATGTAAAAAAAAAAAAAAACCTTAAGTTAAAGGTCTGGGTCTTCTGGAATAAAGCCTACAGCGCAGGCACCCAGCACCAGGAATGAATGGCCATTCTTGGAAAGCAAAGCATATGACAAACTAAACTTACTGTAGGCTCATGGAAGTAAAAACATTCTTAAAATCAGTTTAGGTGTTTTGTTGATTCTTGGACAGGAATTGGCCGTTTGCTGAAACTTTGGAAAAAAGGGAGCTGCAAACTGCTGGATCCAGAGCCAAGGAGCAGCTGCTCATTTCATGGGTGGGTTCTCTCAACAACTGTTACCAGAGCTCTCATGTTTCGTGGAAGAACCCAAGAAGAGCCAAGTTACCATCTCTTGTTAATACAAAGGTAAGCACCTTTACATGCAAGATCAGTTGATGTTCCCTTGTCTGCTGTACTGAGGAACTGCAGGAGAGAGCAGTTCTGTCCCCAGGTGACATTTCTCAGGCCTGTTGGCCATCTTCTCCTTAAGCGTGCCATTCCACGCCCCAGCTTACCCGCTTACTAATTTTCTTTAGCAGCATATATCCATTTAACCCACATGGCACTACATAATTACCTGCTCATTTACATTTGTTCTAGTTTTAACATTATTATTATTGTTGCTATTAGTCAAACATACCTGTTCACCCGAGTCAAACAGCCCTGGACATTGGCCTACACACATCCCAGGCTAAGTGTTAGTGGCTTTATGCTTGAGTTCAAGATCAATTATTATTCCCAGGCACACAGTACTATTACCATTTCTGGTAAAATATAAACTACTGCATGTATTATCTCACTCTGAATTCATCTCTTTATGCCAGCTAGGAAAAAAAAATCCTAATTAACTAAGCCTCTTAGGCCTCTGGCTCCCTTGTGTTTGCACAACAGTGCAAGAAACCTTAATGTGGTCAGCAAAGCATCAATAAAAATAAAGGCAATCAAAATCTTAATGTAGCAATGCAAGAACTGAAATACAGCCTTGTAGTATTCAAAGTTTATATCAACATTTCTCTGCTAAATGTTGGGTGTTATTTCCATTGCAATCTGGAAAGAAATTCTCCAGTGAGCTCGTTCTACCTGAGTCTACGGCTTTTAAAAATGCATTACTGCTAATTTACACTCAAATAACCTTTTCCTTCCATAAACCTTAGATGTTAGTTTCGGAATTTGGCTTTTCTAGCTGAAAACTACAAACAGATCCAAATTCAAACATTCTTACGTTGAAGTTGTAAGTATCCATATTATAAAGAAACTGATATATATTGAAGGGCTCTAAACACATTAGAAATGGTTGATTAAATCCTGCCCTTTATTAACTCTATTGCATAGACGTTTTGTTCTAACATTTGTCTCTGATTTTAATAGTCAGGTGTGTGTGACAGTACAAATATCCATCCTTACCAAATTAAGATCACCAAAATGCAAGCTGGAGCCGTACCTACTAGCCTAGGTAGCAAGTAAGAAAGACAAACCATAATTTAAGTCAGAAACTGAGCAGAGTACACACACAAAAAAAAAAAAAAAAAAAAAAAAAAAAAAGCAGCAGCAGGGTTTTACACCTAACAGAGCTCGGCTACAGATACAACACGCCCGGGCTAGACAACTGCTTTAGCCATCACTCTACACAACATTTACTATGTGTGTAGCATCTGTCTCCACACACTTGCCATGTTTTTCTCCGACTCCTTAGGGCAGTTCTCCTGTTCCCCTGCAAGTGTTGAGCAGAGGAGCAGGAGGAGGGACGGGGTGCTCAGGCTTTAGCTCGGTGGCCATGGCTATGACTTGCCTAGCGGGTCTGCAGCTGGGTTAGCTCAGCTCAGGAGAGATCTCTAGTCACTTGTAGGCATTATTAAAATCAGCTAATACATGGAGCTGTTGAAGTTTTCTTTGTTTTATTTAATAAATCAGATCATCTGCTAGTAATATTCAACAGTGTCTTACCACCTAGGATGCATATACTGTTCCTGAATATAAAATGGTTTTTATCTGTTCCCAGAAGAATTCACATAGGTAAGTAATTTTTTTTTAAAATTTTTGTAAGGTTTTGTTGGGAAGCAATCATGGAAAGATATTTAATGTGAAGTAGAAAGCACCAGAAGAAAAGTAAGAAATATATATCCAGGAAGAACACAAGATTACTCAGGAAAAAGAAACTGTCCTGAGTGAAAACAATGATAGCTGACCAGATAGTGATAGAATGGTTTTCCTTTTTGAGTATTTCCACTTCTCTCTTCATTAATATAAGTAGCTGTTAACCACCTGCCTACATCTTTGCTTGCCTGAATTCCCCTGTAAGTGATGTCCTAGATGACAAGTGCTTCTGAAAACATTACTCTGATCTCTGGATAGTCTGGACCCACCATCACTCTTAACGCGCTGTAGAAAAGTGTCACCAAACGAGCCGCACTTACCGTACTCAGCTGTGCGATGTCCTGCCAGTCTTCCCAACCCAGGTTATCCAGCACAGCTTCTCCCAGAAGCACCGAGGCGATGAACGGGGTCGGTTTTCCTCTTTGCTCTGCGTAAGGCAGCGTTCCAACCCCAAATGTTCAACAGTGCTTAGATTTAAATCCCAAACAAACCAGAATAATTTGGTTTTATTTCTGTGGGAGGTTTTCTTTGAGCTTCCATTTACAGTCCAGAGATAAAACTTGCGCTTGTAGCCAGGAGCCTTATATAATTTGATAAAACTTGTGCTTTCAGTACTCTAATTGAGACAGTATAATGGAGTATAGTCACAGTCCAACTGGATGGCAACACCAATACCCAAGGGACAGCAAATCATCCACAATCACACCTTGGTTTCTGTATGTTCCTGAATATTGATTTGCCTTTCAAATCTCTGAAAATTGTTCTTCATAGGATTTGTTATTGTGGTTAACTAGACAGGATCTTTCCCATCTGCTGGAGCATCTTCCAGTTAGAAAGTTAACTTTTTATGTTATTTAATGGTTAAAAAATAGAAAAATTAATGTGTTTTGCTAAAAAATAAGTTTTTAGGCTTTATAGAAATTGCTACAAGTTTTCTGCTATCGTTGCATACACGCTGAACTAAAAACCCAACCCCCGTATTTGTGCTGATAACTTCTATTTTAGGGTGAAGGAGAATGACATGACCTAGCACTAGACAGCTTGGAGGAGGAGAAAACAAACAAAAATATTCAAGCAAAATAGGCCAAAATTGAAAATCCTTACCCTTAAACAGCTCAAGGAAAGGAGGAAACTTGCAGCCCCAGAGCTCTCACCCCCCCTCTTCCTGAGGGGAGGTTAAAGCCATCCTCCCTCCAGGTCCTTGTCTTTTATAATCCCCCTGGCTAAACCACATGACCAGGCAACAAGCAGTCAATACATAGCGGGGAGGTTGCGATGCCTCTGAATGGTGGTCAGGTGCCTTGCTTTGTCATAAATTATGTTCTCGTTAGCAGGATGCTGATGAAGCAGTTTGTGGTGGATCAGGCCTCACCAGGTGCCTGGTGACATCCATCACTTTGAATCTCAGTACTTCCAACTAACATGAAGTACATTGTGTGGAGAGATTGACTTGCTCAGTCTCATTTACATTAAAGTCTTTATTACATTAAAGTCTCATTACTTTAATGTAATAAGCACGGTGTTTCAGGGTGCAGCTGTGCCGTTGCACCCCGATGCGCGGGCGCAGCCTCCTGGGGAACCCCTTCCCTTCCCTGGACGAGGAGGTTAGTGCACCCCAGTCCGGCCCGATACTGCGAGGGCACCCTGTCACAGAAGGGCGTGTGAGAACGGAGTCATGTCCACAGAGCCATCTCACAACATCTGCCAAGAATAACTTCAATTTGTTCTTCATTCATTCAGGTAATACAAAACCCGGTGTTTGCTTTCCTGGCTTTTACTTTTCACAGAGCTCTAGGATATGATGTCAGCCATGATGTAACACATGTGAAAACTCCCGGCTACAGGGGACAGGCTCTGAGTGATGCCAACATTGATGCAATGGTGTTTAGCTGTTTTATTTCTTTAAAAAAAAGAGCCAAACAACTCATGAAAGCATGCAAAGCCTGAAGGTGAGGAAGATGCTCTGCCATGCAGAGTTGGCGGGATTTTATCCATCCTGAATGGGCCATTCCCAGTACACGGCCCCTCTCCCCTAAAATTTATTGGCGCTGAAGCCCAACATTAGGTTTAGCATCTCTTAGATGCCTATCCTAGGTTTTGTTTCTCTGCTCCAGTGCTTCGTCTAATGCTTTGGTATTAATCTAATTATTTTTTTTTTAATGTAAAATATATAATCGCCTACTGTAGCAGGTGTAGCGATCTCAGACAGCTGGGCTTCCCAGTTGCCAATCCCTTGCGTCCCCCTCGCTCTCCACTGACTGAGGCTCTCCCGTGCCATGCTGGGCAAAACGATTTGAACTCCTACAAAATAAGGGTTTCACATGGAAGGTGCCAACCCTCATCGCACAGCACCAATGCCTCAGCCCAGAGGCAAAAAACCAAAACCAACCTGGTCTTGAGCCTCCATCCCTCTTCCCAGCCAAGGGTCTTGCCCCTGGGGTGGGCTGGGCTCCCACCACCCTCTTATTTCCAGTCCAGCCAAACTCTCCGGCAGAAGAGTTTGCAAGAAGGTGCCCCGGGGTAAACTAAATTTATGAACTTTCAGTGCCTGGGGTCGTGAATGCCCATGCCAGTCCTCATAGGAAACTACACTGCAGCCCCACTCTTCTCACAGTTAGGACTTCCTCCCGGTTTCCAGTCTGAATTTATTCATCGCCAATCCGTAACATGTTCCTTAGTTAAAATCCCTCTCCTGGCTGCTCACCCACTCATGTGAGTGGGAAAAAACAGACATTTCATTTCAGCCTTCTATTTGCTTGGTTAAATAGACCGAGTGATTTAGAAACCTGCTGGAAGCCCCCACTCGCGGTTTCTCGCTAGCAGCTGTTTCCCACCCCTATCCCGACTGTACCCGTTGCAGATGAGCTCCTGTGAACGCCCTGCAGCCCACTCATATTAATAGGTCCTTATTTCTTCTTGAAAATGCCTTGCCTGTTTCATGGCTGGGTATTGTGCATGTCTTTATCAAGACAAAGTTTTCTCTTCCTTTCTGTCACCTCCAACAGATTAGGCCCATGGATTCCTGGCGAGATTTTCCACTTGGTGTCATTTTGTACATGCAAATTTTCCCTGTTCCCGTTGCACGGGTCTTGCAAGCGTGTCTTAGGCTATAGTGACCTCCCCTGCGAATAAACCAGCCTCGCCATCACCACAAACAGGGAATACACGCGGGATTAGGTCTAGTATTAGCGACTTTAAGGGGCTGACAGCTGCCTATCAGTACTCCGGTGATGAGAACACCTGTCTGAGTGAGGCCGTGCAGAAATGACTGACGAAAAGGCAAGGTGTGTAAGTGATCTGTGTTGAATACACATCACGTATGAAGAATTTTTCTCCGAAAGAAAACTTTCCTAAAAATTGCAAAAAAGTATCTTCTTGAAGTCACCTACCCTTGTTTTAGCTCTTCTCTGCAATGCCGAAAATGAACATTATTAGAGATTTCAAATAACCTCAGGTGAAATGTACAGCATGTAATCTGTTACTGGGTCACTATAAAATCTTACAAGTGAATTAAATAGACCTACGGAACGCCGCACGTGTGAAAACTAACACCCACTGCTTTGTAAAGAAAGAAAATCGCTGAGATAGGGCACATGGAGAATAGGGGGTACAGCATGGCTCGAAGCAAAAAATAAAATTCTAATCACAGTGTCATTTTTGTGCACAATTGGACACAGAGCTCAAAGCTGATATGTTCATTTACAGAAGAAGTCATTTTTGTTCATTGTTCAGCACTGTGTGTGGCCTATTAAGTAAATGACACTTCAGCTTGTGTTTCAGCCACCTTTCTATCCGCTCTGCTCTCGTGAGAGCGTTAGAGCTCTCACCTCGACTTCACCACTGCACGTCTTAAAAGGTCTGGTATCCCCTTCAAGTGAGACCTCAAGATGCACCGAGGTCAAACCAAAATGACAAAGGAATGACATGGTCACGGTAGCTCCTCACTAGGTATTGTCTAGGGGGCAGGTGTGGTAGGGAGTACCATGCTTGGCAGGCGTCAGAATTCATCATGGACAACGGAGCGCCCGTTTAGGGCCTCATCATCATCATCATCATCATCGTGACGAGGCAGTGCTTCCCTCAAGATCTGAAGAAGATCATCCTTCAGGAAAATGAATCAAAGGTTTCCGAAGGCTGTGCAGCAGAGAGGTCAGCTCAACCTCCATTTCAGCTATGCCAAGGCTTTTTTTTCAGAAGTTACAAGAAATTGCTTTAAATGGGTTTTAAGTACGTGAGGAAGCTAGATTAGAGACAATTGGATAATGCAAAAATATCAGTGGAAAATAACCCATTAAAACATGAATTACATTTTGAGATTTCTGTATATTGTATTCTCTTCAGATTTTCAAAGCAAAAAGGTACACTGCAACATTTATTTCAATACATTTTTAAGCACATGCAACACTGGTGTCCTATTCGTACAGTAATTTCTAATGCTCTCCAACAACCTTTACATTAAAAGCATACAAGAACTCACACACACGTGCACATATTCCTTCTAGAGTTAGTCCTGAGGAAAAATTAAATTTTACTTGAGAAACCAAACTTCAGTTCTGCAAGTACCCACCAGCTATCCTGAACTAATTCCTAAGCTAAATACCTTGCAGTTTGGATCGGAAATATCTGCCATTCACCAGATTGCAATGTTTGAAATTGTTCAAAACAGTCCAAGATTTGCAGCACTGGAAGCAAAAGCTATATTCTCATTAAAAACCATGCTTGATGCAGATGAAGGATCATATGGAGATGCTAACACTGAAAACATAAATTTGATAAAACATAAGCACATATAAACTAGAAAACACATTACAGTTCTTTAAAGATTTCTCATTCAGTGTATAATTTGTGTAATTCCGCAGTCAGCCTTTTTTTTCTGACTTAAATATTCAGGCCAACTGACAATAATAAAAAAATTTGCTAAAATTACTTCTTGTAGAAAGAACGACAATAGTTTAAAATAAGTACATATTTTAAAAGATCTTCTATTGCTCTGAGACTATGTCCATCAGATGCCACTAGATGTCAGCGTTATAGAACCAGTTTGTTTCAGACTTAAAAGCATTAAGTCCACTTGGTTTATTTATTATTGTTACCTTGCCTGTGAAATACAGTACACGTCGACTACACAAATAACTAAGCAAGTATTTATGGTAGTAAACTGAACCCAAAATAACAGTCTCGTTGCATTTCCCCCCGCCTCATTTACTTGATTTGGATCAAGGACTTCAAATCAGTCTCATTATGCCAAAAATGGTTCTAAATAAGATGTAAATCATTTCGGTTTTTCTAACCAGTTTTCCTGATGCAGCGACACGGACTTCTCACGTCAAAAACCGGCACTACAAGCTCTTTTTGTCAGGTACTATAATACCTTGAAGATAAAGCTCTTTATGTTAAATACAGTGTAGTTGATCCAGGTTGAAAATTATAAGGCACGTACATTTTTTTTTTTTTTTTTTTTTAAACCACGTTTGAAGGATTGTTACAATCGTGCTGTTCTGGATGGCCCATCGTAGCTACTGGGGTGTTTTCATGGTTTTGGACAAGAGGAATGAAAGACCACAAAATGCAGAAAAATACAGAAAAGTACAGAAACCCAAGAACGAAATAAAACACAACACATTGATAGAATGTACACTCCAACAGCAATGATTGAATCTTCTCATTTCTTTGACCAACAAAGCATTGACAATTGCAAAGCATTCTTTGTTTTGCACTGTAAATACCTGACTTTATTTAGATACACAATCGCTGGATTGCCACAATACCTGAAATAAAAAAAAAAGGTGGTTGGTTTTGTTTTTTTTTTCTTCTATTTTTTTAACAAAACAAAGCTGCCAAGTAATTGTTGTTGGAAAAATATGAGAGAAATAATTGGTAACTACAAAAATGATGTGATAGAACATCTGAGAAGAGAATAATAGTTAAGGAACATATGAAACCAAAGGGCGACAGTTCTAGGCATTTATTCCAATATCTTAGAAAATAAAAAGTATTCTTCATTGCATCACCATTTGAAGATAGAAAAACAAATGTTTAGATTAAGCCAAAAGATGTGAATTGTTTTTTTTTTTTTTTTTTTTTTTACCATTTTAAGCCTTGTTTATTCACAGTACAGATATACCCTGCTGGTACATTTTTTTCAGTCACAAGACGCACAAAGTCTGATAAGGAGCACTGTTTCTTTTTCTCCTCTGTAAAGCTGTTCTGCCCTACAAAAACTCCAGCCCCCCTGCAGCTTTTCAGAGCCGCCTCATTAAATTGCAGAACAGATCCACAACCCGGCGCCTTACGCGACCAGTAGTGCGAAGTCGAGAGCGTGCCTTCCCCCCCACACGCTCAGCCAGGGAAAAAAATATTCCATGATTCTTTGAAAGCCACCCAAAGGCAAACAGATTTGTATTTTTCTGCCTCTTGCTGGAAATTTTAACTTTTCAAATTTCAAACACAAATCTGAAACTCAGGAGATGAACTGATGTTCAGCATAGACAATGCTTTAATCAGAAGGAAGAAATAAAAAGGAAATGTTTTTCCCAACAGTTAATCAATTATTTGCCTTAATTCTATCTACATTTTTTTAAAGAATTTTATACTCTTTCAGTAACATCAGATTGCAAGTTTGGCAACTTTTTTTTTTTTTTTTTTTTTAATAAAAATTCAGACAGTGTTCTCTGTTTGCAATCAGAACCACAACCTTAGTGCAATATTATATTTATTTCTTACAGTAATTTTGGTTGCCATACAAGAGTATTAAGGATTGGGGAAAAGTGCAAGTTACAGGAGCTTGATTTTTTAATCAGTCGAAATAAGAGGAATTAAAGCACAAAAATTACAGCAACATAGATAACGTGAACACAAGTTGTTACATAAACTATAGCGAGAAACATATTAATATCTAGAAAAGAAAAGAAAAATGTAATGGAAAAATTATCAATATTTGTGGCTCATACACATAATCATCGCCAGATCAACTGGGTAATGCTTTTTAAGAACTGAGGAAAAAAAAAATCACTATTTTTATTAACTTAAGTACCACAAATAATTAACTTTTGTGATATGTAAATTCTGTAAATCAACAGTCACATCTAGTCATTTTATAATATATGAATTAAACTTAAAATGTTCTCAGACACCTAGGGAAAGGAGTCTGTGCAGTTATACACAATTTACATCTTGTAAGATTTTGGTATTGTATACACAAATATTACAGAAACTAGGCATGTAAATGCAATTTATTTAAATTACAGTATATAAACAAAAGTTGATCCTAAAACCCAGAATATCATAACGTATTTCATAGATCTCTAACAACTTGTTTTTCACTATCATAGTAGCATGAAATAAATGGGTCTTCTCTCCTCCCCCCAACATTTCCAGACTGATGAAAATACTCGGAGGCAACGTCGTATCTGTTACTATTGCTTTCTGTAGCAAAATCATCACAGAGCTAGAGACCAATTCATCTTGGCAGAGGTGGATTTATTGGTGAAAGTAGGTCCTCTCAGGTCTCCTTACCTTTACTTTGTAAGACACCGTGTAAAAATAAACTATTTCATTAGCTCTTTAACGTGTTAAACCTCTTTTCCGCTAATTGTATTGTACCTAGTCTTTCAGTACCTGAAAAGATACACGAGCAAGAAACACACCTGTGTAAGAAAGGGATTACCGCCGACTGTAATTTACCGTGTATGTCAGCACTTGTTCAACGGAAACTCGACAAGAAGGTTGTGATTAAAAAGCAGCTTAAAAGTCAACTTCTACATTTTCTTTTACTACCGTATTTTCTAAGGTATTTTCTGGCACGTATCATAGAGGTAATATCAACTGTACCCAAAGAAACAAAAAAAAGAGCATGGCATTAGTGGTTTATTTACTGAATTCTGTCATATCACCAAATGGAAGACAATGATGGCTAAATTACCACTTTTACACTCCTTAAAGTATTTGATGGCCTCAAGTTGCTTGTATTGACTATCTGAATGAAACTGCCATTTTCTACACCACCTATGGAAAAATTCAGTACTCTTGGAAGTAAAATGCCTTAGTACTTGATTTTTATTACAAGGTTACTTGGAACTTTCAAATACAAATATAGCGTAGTAACAGATGTTAAGTCAAAAGACTTGTTGTTCCGTAAAGGGGGCAGGAGGCTAAATAAGTTGCTTTTTACGAGTATCCAATGCGTTGGTAACTATAACCATTTTTGAAGAAATATTCATCCTCCTTTGTAGAAGTTCTAGCAAAGATAGAAAATATAACACAGCTCTGCTGGTTCAGATGCATCCAAATGAGGTTGATTTTAAAAAGGTCAAGACTTTATAATTATTCCACAGAAATAGTAGTAAACCACAAAAGTTTTTTTTTAAGTTTTTTTTTGTGTTTTTTTTTTTTTTTTGTTTTTAACTTTCTAGCACTGAAGTGGCACAAAGGCTGCCCAGTAGACCAGCCACTTATTTTCTTAAAATATTGTGCTTATAAACTATCTGTACAACTATTTAAACTTGCAGTAAAGAAAGATATTTAAAATGCTAAACTTTATGTACTCATACTAGGGCTGTTGCAGACCTAATTAGACACTTGTTTGTGAGCAAAAATAATCACAATAAAAAAATTAGAGATAGGCTGGACCATATCAAGGACCATATCAAGGAAAGAAAGTTCAGGTACCTTGCAAAATGTAAGAGAACCTGAAAGTATGGTAGGTAGGCAGTCTAGCCATCCACACACAATTTACCCACCTTGAACGTCTTGAATATCATGTTCATAAAGACCTACAAAACTCACAGATATTAAGGTGTTAATTACAAGGGGAGTGCAAACATGCAGAGAGAGATTTGTTAACTTTTAAAAAAAAAATAAAAAAAAAGGAAGAAAGTCAGATGAACCAAATCTGCGTGGTTCCCCTGCTGACTGCAGTCTCCTGGAAGGCTCCGGAGCTCTGTTACCCCACCACCCAGCGCCCGCTCGGCCACAGCCGCCTGGTTTCTAGCAGGGTGCATGTGCCTCTCCCGCGACCTCTCTAACAACCGTGCAAAGAAATCGCCGGCGGGCGATGGGCAGCATCCAGCTGCCCCGCAGCGCTTGGTCTGCCGCCCTTGTCAAGGAGCCAATACCTGTTACCAGCGATAAAAATGAGAAACTGGGTACCTACCCAGTTCTCCCGGCCCTTGGCACGCCTACATTCGGAGACACTACGTGCCTCTTTCCAGCTTGGCATTACCTTTTTATCTTTTTTTTTTTTTTTTTTTTCTTTTTTTTTTTTTTTCCTTTTTTAATCAAGCTGAAACATCTCCATTTCTGCTAACAGGCTGAAATCCCCCTCTCACTTAAAATACTGGCAACCTTCCCACTGACTTCAATGGGAACATTCATCTATCTTTTTTTCTTCTTTCTCGGCCCGATGTTCAAAATAGCTGAGCACTTACCACTCACTGAATTAAACAGCATCTCTCAGGGTTCAGCGTATCTGACTGTAAAGTCCAAAAGATGTGTCTGTACATAAACCCAAATTTTTACTGGCTTGTTGAGTTCATATTGCAACTTAGCAGTAGTTTAGCTGGTTGAAAACTGGGGGTCTCCGGTTCAAACTAGCTTCATTTTGTTGTACCTCTAAGTGTGCAATCCTCCTCAGTTTTTATGCAACATCTGCAACGTCTTACAGGTCAAGCCAATGGAGCATGTATTGAACTTGTTCTGCCACCTTGGAAGAGTGCTAAGTATAACTGCAGAAATAAAGAAATACCAGGTAAAACAGAGCAAGGTTACCCTTGAACTAATTCCAGCAGAACAACCAGCTTCACTGCCAACAAATCAGAGCGCAAAACTAGGAAAAAACAGTAATATGAACTCCTGTACCTGTCTTAATATTGTGCCTCTGCTACTAATAAAAATGGGTTCGCATGGTAATGAAGCACTCTGCCCTCTTAAAATGAACTAAGGGTTGGGGAAGGAAGCCTGCTCGGCGACTGTCAAGAAGAGAATATAGTGCTTTTCAATAAAAAAATGAAATGCTTGCAATTTGAAATTGAAAGAAAAGTGGTATGTAATGGTTCCAGCAGAAGGGCATTACCAAGAGATAGTATTTTTGAAGTTAACAATTTTCTCTCTCTCTCTCTCATATCTCCCCACACCTTTGAAATAAAATGGCCCCACTCGTGTAACATTTTTAGATTTATGTTTGGGCATGTAGCATACAGTCTGCATTACCTGAGTACCAGGAATTAATCTGTTTTCCCCCTCCCCGCCCCCCCAATTTTGCTGGCACTCGCAGACAGACAAGGCATTTGGGGTATTTCAGTACCAGCCCATCTCTAGTTATCAACAGAAGGTTGTGAGGCAAAATAGCTATTCTTATCTGTCCAGCAGCTGTTTCAAAGCTCTTTCTATGTTCATTCTGTGCCCAACTCTAGTCACTCCAAGGTCTATCAGATCTTCCTTTTGTAGATTTGGTAAATGAGTGCCATCTATTTCATTGTCCATAAATGTTTCTTTATGTTCACCTAAGTTTAGACTTTCCAACCAATCTGCCACATCTGGTTTAGTCCACAGGTGGACAGGCTTAGTTGTAAAAGGCTTATTTGAGATTGGCTGTTGTAATATTGAGGGAGAAGGAGACCTGCTGCGCCCTGTGGTCAAGCCAAATAAGTCCCCAGAAGGGGGCTGGCTGGGTAGGCTAAATACATCGGACAAAGTTGGAGAAGGAGATGAAGCTGAAGCAGAAGCAGTCAGAGGAGCAGGCATGATGTCTTTATTAATCTCTGTAGGTGAAACCACAGGGCTTGGAGCATGTCTTGCTCCTGAGGTCCTACTGTCATAGTCTGGGGACCTGCTCTGCAGTGTGATCGGCTGGCTGGTTCCAGGTCGGACAGTAAAAGTGATTGTTGTACTTCGTGTACCTGAGACAGTACTCATGACTTCCGTGCTCCTGAAATTGTAAACAGACGTGGAAAGTTAGATATATCAGCCACCAGCTGAAAGGTTGTCCATATCAGCACATGGTAAATACGGTTTTGGAATGCTTGAATATTTTCATTTTCTAATGTGCAATATCAGGTTAAAAGTACTACGACGGTATCATTAAATCTTTCCATAAAACAATCATCAATGGTAAGCCATAGTTAAAAACAAAACCTTTGCTTATAAGCAGAAAAACACCTTCCAGGGAACATTCGTCCTTTTTAAGGCTACACCAAATTAACTCACAGTTAAAGGAGAAACACCGAGTGGAATAAGCACACCGGCACTTCGTGCTCCCCACGAAGTGCAATCAGGGGTTGATCTTCCCTTTGCTGTACGGAGGGGCGGGATGGTGGGATCCTTCGTTTCAGTTTACCCTACACACTGCTGGATAACACAGGCAAGGACAGTAGTTACGGAAAGTATTGGAAGCATGTTATTAACTTGCATTTTGGATCGTTGGGCATCTACTCGGTGGGTTTGAGGGTATGTTTGTTCATAGAACAGGTTTTGCAAGCTCCTCTTTTTTTTTTTTTTTTTTTCTTTTTTTTTTTTTTTCTTTCTGTTCTGCTTTAAAAATGAAACAGTCCTTCTAAGGTTCACAAAAGGACTTCAGTGTCCATTTCCTTCTACACAGAAATTACACTCTAGCAGTTTCACTACAAAACTTAAGGAGACAAGATTCTTGTTACTGTGCATGCCCAGAGGAGATGTAGTTGTGATCAAGTCACTGGCACCTATCTCTTGCCTAAAGGAAATTTCAGATTACAAACTAAGGAGGCATGAAACTTGCCGAGAGGCTAGCTCTGATGCCGAGGCTGACAGGGTAAGGGAAGGAGCAGATGAGTCTGCTTTTGTCTGGTGGCTATAGAACAAATTTAGAAGCAGAAGATCCAGGTTCAGGTCTGCTCGTATCATAAAATGCCCCACAGCACTTACTTCTCATGAGAAAACTCAGCTTGCCCACTTCAGGATCTTCCACTGAGCCCTTAGGTGCCTTAAGCTCCAGAGTTTTTAACTTTTAAAATATCCTGCCAACTAGGAAGACCTTCAGGCACTCTAAGACCAAAGTAAGGATTTATTTATCCTTGAAGTGACACCATGAACTCTGGAGGATGATCTGGAGGATGATCTGGAGGATGCTGTAGCTGGATTTCTAACCCAGACCCTGACTAAAGCCATCTGAGTCTGAGTGCCAGCCCGTCCCCACGCCTGACCCATCACGCCTGGGCAGAACTGAAGATGACTTGGGTGCACAATGTCAGATACAAATGCTTTCATTAAAAATGCAGATTCACCCTGTGCAGAAAAGATCTTACAGAGTCAAAAAGAGGGGTCCTGGAGCCTCCATATTCAAAGTGCTGTCATGGAAGAAGCTGCGGTCTCTTCCTAAGTCACTGCTTGAAGATTTTGTGTTAACTGCCACCAAATGAGGTACCAAAAATGATCCACACAGCAGGGGTCAAACCCCACGTCTGTTCTCTCTGAGGTCTGTCCCTCACCACTAGATCTGCTTTATAAACCAGAGGCCCTCTCCTGCTCCTCTGCCCTTGGCAACGATGGCGGCTTTGCATCACGTCTGGGGCTTTGGCACATCACGGACCAACCTAGACATCAGGTAACCTGCAGCAGCGCTACACCGAGAGTCAGAGCGGCTCGTAGCACAGCGAGTCTCATTCAAATAAAGCTCCAGTCAGTGCCGTGTTATTAGAAAAGCACCAAGAATAACTTTTTGGAGAACGTACATGTTATTCACATAAGCAATCCCACTGACTTCTCACAAATTGTTCCATACATTTCAATGGGAACAGGGGGATCTTTTTCAGAGTTGAAAGACCAGTACTCACTTAAAACACAGTAGGAACAATACTTTTAGCACTTACGTCTTTGCAATTTAACAAAGGAAGGAAACATTTGGCAAGGTTTTGAGTGTTTCCTGTGATTATTTTTTTTATTTTTTGACCTTAATGGCTCTCATTGTCTTCTAGGACTCGAGCTAAGCATTCTTACAAATAAAAAGTCTATGGCAAGAAACTATTACATTCTACTAACCAAGGGGAGCAAGTTATTTCTACCTACTTTAACCTAGCATTAGGCATCTCAGACTTTAATAAGGCATGATATAATTTTAGATCAACAATAAACCTACTTTGAAAAAAGGCTGAGATAATGCTGTCCTAGTGATTGTGAGGATGCGTTTTGTATAAATGTGGAAATGCTCCTCTATGTCTTTACCTGCACCTACCCTTTTACTTAACTTTCCTGTCTTGCAAATACTAGAAATTATGGTTTTGTATTCACAGCCATTGTGGCAGTAGCAAATGTATGATGAAAAATCTATCTCCTGTTATGCTAGATGCTGAAAGATCATTTCCGTTACTTGACTGACAACTCCGCGCCCAGTGCACACCTTCTGCTTCACAACTCACTTTTGCCGCTTCTTCCCTGTATTGCTCCTTTCACAGACCCCCTGTCCATCCTTGTTCAGGAAATCATTGTCACTGTTCCTTTAAAGAAATTATATTAAGCCATGAAAACAAAACCCCAAAAGGAAACTGCGTGCTCTTCTTTTAAGTATTCCTTAGACTCGTGTTACCTAACCTCGGGCCCACGGGCAGTGATACTGGGTGAGCAAAGCAAGACAGGCAACGCTGTACTTTGCTTTCTGTCAGCCTGGATCAAAGTAACGGCTTCGCATGGCTACAAGCAATATTAAAAGACCTGTCGGCATCTTGCTTTTTTTCAAGCCATAGGTTCAGGACTACTGACTAGTAAAATATGTTTCTGGAATGATGATAAGAAAATTTTTTGGTTTAAGCTGATTAATGAGATTTCAGTACCAGCTCAGCGTATAGCCGCATCAGTACTCAAGCTATGATAAATATTAACCCTTTGATCAGAAAGCTCAGGGCCCTTCGTTAACATTAACAGATTTAATCCTATAGCAACACATCTTCTTCAAGAAAAGTTATTCTACTACACGCTTGGGAACACAGACAAGTCTGCGAGCCAGCACGTGTCCCCACCGCTGCAACAGCAACCCTGTTTAGGGTGAGTTTTACCCACAGCGACCTGAGGTCACGGCTGCCTCCAAAATTATTCAGCAACCTATGAGACAGCGGTTGCGCTCGGTTCCCAGCTGCTGGGCTTCGGCCGGCCCTGCTATCAGCCCCTCAGCCTTCACGGCACCGACACAGCCCTTCTGAAGGTCATGCAAGCCTGCTGAAGCCCACAGTTGCATTTCCAGGCTTTCAGTTGGAAGTCATCAAGTCTGAGATTCATTTTTTCCCTTCTTTCACCTGTCATATCAACCCCAGCAAGTTATAGAAACTGCTGCACAGTAATTGTAATCCAAAGGAAAAACCACACATATTTGTGTAACTCCTGTGCATCCTAAATTATAATTTATGACATCTCCAATACAATCTGTGATGCAGATTCAGCCTTGAAACCATCAGCTGTCTTGCCTTTTACGGTTGATTGGTATCCTGGTCAATAAGGAGCAAGCGGATTCCAGCTGGAGAGCAGGCATGTTTTTGTTGTGTTGTGGGTTTTCCAGATTTTTAATAAGAGCAATTTCTTATGCCTTATTTGATCATCTGTTATACTAAGCATATTAAATCCATATTAAACCTGCCTAAGCCCAAATTTCATTTTAGAAAGGTGAAAAGTCTGATAATTATTTTAAATAAAATTTGCTGTATTAGAATCAGCATATGGTAGTAATTTATAAACATTTGCTGCTGTAAGACTGCACTGATTGCAATGCCCATTATGTTGCCTGATATTAAAATCACAATATATAATTCCTATGACACAATGATGCGGCCTCCAAGTATAAAAGCCATCAGCACAGCTTGTAGGCAAGAAATTCTTTTAAATTAGATTTGCAGGATTAAAATTTACTGTTAATATCAGAAGCAAATCAGTGAAAGGTGGCATGCTGCAACAGCTCCTAGCAGTCTCCCATGTGAAAAAAACCAAGCAACAAAAACCCACCCCCATTACATTCTTATGGGAGCTGTTTTATCCTGTAACTTGCCAAAAGACTTGCTGTGTCTGACAAAGCTCTTCCATTGTGTCAGAGAAAAAAAAACCTTAACAACCGAGAGAACCGATGAGTGAAATGAGTCCCTACACAGAGGTACCATGAGAAATTAACTTTTTACAGATTTTTGAGAACACTCAAACCCAAAACTTTGCCTTAACCTCTTATAATATTTTTACTTTATTTTTGGATTGTCAAAGGAAAATTGTATGGTAGGAAAGTAAGACAATAATTGTCTGTTTTGGGGGAAGATTAAGAACAAGGGCTGACGTGATGACTGCCAGGATACAGAGCTTCTCATAATAGTGTTATTTTAGTGAGAAGAATTGCGAAATGGTTAGTGTCTGTTGCAAGTAACGCTGTTCAGTTGGAGGGAAGAATAATCATTAAGGTCTGTGGGAGTCTGTTCAAGAGCAACAGTTTCCATGCGACTGGCGTAAGTGTCTGGAAACCGGCAGGAAGGGAAAGGTGCTGATGAGGGGCCCAGGACCAGGAGACGGCCTCAGCCCTCTCTCCTTGGAGAGCTGTGGGCAAGGAGGTCAAGGGAAGGTGGAAGGAACGAAAGACTTGACAGTGACAACTGCAGCAAAGCTCTATTATTTCAAGGGCTAGTTTGTCTTTCCTTTTAACCTCCCATAGGTATGTAGAACTGCACTAATCATCCCTCCCCACCCCACCCTTCCACCTCCCCCCAAAACACCCTCCAAGAATCCATCAGAATTTGGGCATATTTGAAAAAAACATGACCCTTCCGTAGGTGCTCAGACATAAGTTCAGGAATCTGGTCTTATGTGCTCATGTTATAAAAACATTTGCTGAATACTTCTCTGATGGAAGCATCTTTTCTCTCAGCTTGAGATGACATCCTATTTCTGGTTTTAGAATGGCTACCATTTCTGGATTAGGATGACCTAATCCATGTTGCACTTTGTAACAAAGTCAACACCAAGATCACTAAAATGCAATAACAATGAGTGAGTATTAAAAAGAAGCAGAATGTACAACATAGAATACTCTATGCTTTATGGTCGTCACTTACTTCATGGCACTTCAGCATGACCCTCTTCTGACAACAGCAGTCATGACAGCAAATAAAAATGACAAAATGGAATGACTGAAACACTGCAAAAATTACTGACAAAGCAAGCAATCCCGTGAAATTGGCTGACAAACGGTTAACGACATGAAATGAATCTAATGGGACAACAGTAAACTGAAAAATCAAGGTCTGAGGATCATCCCACAAGATATGTATTTCTGCATCTGCAAAATCCAGACAGCCTTTACAATAAACCAAATGTAGAATCAGTCCCTATGTGGGACTCGCTACTAAGTTCAGTTCTGCCTTACCTGTTCGTGAAAAAATAGGAACTTTTCCAGTTAGTAATAAAAAAAAAAAAATCAGAGATGGACAAAACCCCTGTCTATAGGCAGTTTCACTTTTAAAATTTGTTATGCCAACACAATACAGGTTATTTTTCCCAGAGGACTTGATCCTGCATGGCTAAGCATCCTCCACAACTCCCACATTTATAATGAGCATTTCCCACTACCAGGAGTGATGCCCAACCTGCCCCAGAGACCATGGGGACATCGCGCAGACCCAGCTCGACAAACATAAGCACCGTTTGAAATAGAAATTGTTTCTCCCTATGGCAAAGCTATTGATCATTTTGGTACGGTGACGGTAGAGAGCGGCAGCCGTTGCTGTTCATTATTCCTTATTAGAACCCTGGAGTCGTGGTGGAAGGATTCTGTTTTCACCGGGGGCTGTATTTTTTCTCCTTCGCAGCCACTGGGTCTATTCTGCGTTAATCACGCTGACATTATTCAGTCGATCTCGCAGGCTTGCACTTGATCATTATGTTGCTAAGCGACTGCTGGGTTCCCAGACAGAGTGAGCACTCCTCCCTTAACCTGATAAAAACCCCTGCGTTAGTCTTCTCCCCATTTCTTTTATCAGCTCCGTATAAAAGTCAGTAGCCTCTCAAGTGAATTTATAGCACTGCTGTATTTATAGCATCACGGTCCATACTGCCGCTACATGTCCGTCCTCCCTGCCCCGCTCGCTGACAGCAGAGCATCACCTGCCAAGCTGCGGGGCTTCCCCGGGCTGGGGTTTCCCACCTCTGGACCTGGGCATATCCAAATTCGGAAATGGGAATCACGACCAAAGCTGATCGTTAGTGCTTTAGCACTGGGTATCTGGGGCAGATGGAGCCCCGTATCCAAACACCTTCAACCTTTCCCGTGCGGAAGGATGGGCAAAACCGGAGGAAGTGACGGTGGGATCTTGTGGCCTGACTACATGGATAGAGCAGATAAAAACCTCTTTCACCAGGACGGACCTCCAAGATTTCATAAAGTAAATGATGGCCGAAATCGGGAGTGGGACCTGGAGCTCTGTTCCAGAACCTTATGAGTAAAAGTAAGCAAGCACACCCTTTCACTTCTTCCTCCTTTTCCTTCCCTTACCCTTCTCCTTTTTCCTATCCCACGGCTGGTCACTGCCGCTGAGAAGCAGATGGTTTCCAGCCAAACGTTTCTATGCTCTATTTAAAAATCTTGAAACTCGGTGTCTCCATAAGAACCACAGAAAACTATAAATACACCATGTAAAATTATTGCTAAACCAATGTGCAGAGAAAAAAAAAAAAGCAAGTCTAGGGTTGTTTTTTAATGGAATAATTGAGAGAGAAATGCTGCTCAGTTCTGTAGAACAATCTCTTCCTAATCCTCATTTATCAAAAACATAGAAAAAAGAGATTTTTATGGGCTTCTATAGCAAGCCATTACCCAACTATCTACAATTTAATTCACCTCTATGCTACCCTAACAGGGCAATTGCCGTGAGTGAACTGCAATTGTATGTCCACCGACCGTGGAAAAGTAACTCCTAGTGATACTTAGGATTGCTATCTGGGCTATAACTTCATGTATGTCCCGATGAGCAAATACATATTTTTAATTTCATCAGGCTGCTAGGGCTGTGAACGTAACCCAAGCGAGCCTGTGAACAATGTTCCTATTTATAACACTTCCCAATACTTGTCTTTGGCTGAAGGATATGAACAGGCGTACTCATTTTTTATCACTTTTCCTTTAGCAGAGATAACGAGTTGTTCTTTAATTTAGCAGAATTCCTGCTTTCTGTGAGCTAAAATTCCTTGCTGCCTTTCTAATGCTGCCTCACAGAAAAGGGCTACAAGCTCTAGAATTCGTTGGGCTAGGCTTTTACAGTATTAGAAAAAAGAAATCAACAAACTGTAAGAATTTTAGGTTTAAAATTTAAATATTAGCTTTAGCACTTTGAATTTTGGCAAGATGGTATTCCTTGGTCATAATATTTGACAGCTTTGTAAAAAATTGTGTCAGTCGCGCAATTGGGTTAGGAAGGCTGTAATTTATTTAACTCTTTAAAAAAGATAAGGCAGGAGTAAAAGCCGTAAAAAAAAAATGTCTTTATCTGGGAAGCATTTACTATGCATCTGTTGCTTTTATGCCGGCACCTCTGAGAACAGAACTGGAATTTAATGCAGATGGTTCAGGGCATAAACATACATAGCACAATAAAAAGAAATCGGAGCATTTTCTCCACTGTGATGAATTATGCTATTAGCCTTTTGCTCCCTTTTTCACACTCTTTATCAAGCTCAGAAATCAGCCCTCGCTCATCCGCCCCTGGAAGGTGGAGCTGGTTAAGCTGGGCGGGGGGGGAAGGTGCCAGCCGTGGCCCCTCCGGGGGCAGTCGGGAACCAGGCACGGGCGCAGCCAGGCAGATGCCACCTTACAAACCGCCGCTGGTTTGCAAGTCACCTTCTCAATCTGCATCTCCACCTCACTCCGGTTAAGATGAAAAGGAACTGCTCGCAGCATCTTTTAAAACATGCTTTTAATATCTGCAGGTAGTTGGATCTCTTCTGCTGTCTCTGATTTACTACTAGCATTAACAAAGAAATCCTCAGTAACCTTTTCTGATCGTTTTTAGTATCTTCTACTCACCTAATTTGCTGGAGCCCAATTAAAAAATAATGTCAATCCATCCGTTCTGAAAACAGAAGGAAACAAAATACAGCCTTCTCACCTTCTGTTCCCACTGGGAATTCTGTGGAAGTGTCATTTTATTCCACGGTCAAGTGGCAGCCAAGAGTTTGCTGCTCTAGGCCACAGTCAGCTTTTCTTATTTATTACCTGACGGGTCTTTCGGTATTGTTATATCCCAAGATCCTCTCTCTAGTTTGCAAAGATGCCCGTTTGGGTTTCCTTTTCAGGAAGGAAGTAGGTTTTCAGCCACATTGAAATAGTGTTTTGTGTGGTTTTGTTTCCAAATGGAGTCTCTGTATCCCATAACGGAGACTTTAATTTGCCAATGCTGAGTTATAAGAAGTAAAAAAGCTGAAGGATGAGAAAGCAACATAATTTTCTAACACTGTCAAAGTCAGATCTTTCTCTGAAATGTAACATATATGGGATTATTCTTGCTTACATGATAGTTTGCTTTTCTCCAGTGAAGTGATAAAGTATTTTCTTCCCCAGCCTTTATACCCATTTAAATGTCTTTTCACAAAAAAGATGTATCTCTATTTGCTTCTATTTTTCATTTTCCTCTCAGAAGTGATAATACTTTGACATATTTACAGTACATTGTAGTTGCTAGCCTCAGTTATTTTCTAATAAAATAGGGACGATAAAGATCTCTACTGTAACCTGGAAATAACTATCAGTTTAGATATAAAAGATGATATATAATATTATACATGTGACGCTAGAGGCAACATGTTCATGTGGCTTAACAAGAAAGATGATCAAGCTCTAGCAAAAATAGTATTCGTAAAGATATAAGAAAAATAACATGAAATAAAACTGTCAGTCATCTGCAAGACAAGACTTATGTAAATTCAAGTTTAGTGCACAATTATTGATTTTATGCTTGCCTGAGGTATTCTCGAATGTATAGTGTTCAGTTGCTGTGCTAACTTTGTTTAAAGACTGTCTTCATCAGGCAGCCAGTATATATTGTTTTTCTTGTACAGTTTTCATGGCATTTTAATTCATGTATTAAGACTTTTCCTGTACAGACAACTCAATTTCTACCCTGTTTAGTCAAGTGCCACTGACAGGAATTCCAGAGTTTCAGTGTTTTATTTCCATCTCTTCATTCTAAAAATTGTATAACCTCCATACCTCCCTGTCACCGGTTTGATGACTTACATCTTGCAGGAAATAATATAACTATCGGGCTTTTGATCACACTGTTTTCCGAATGAGCAATCATTTACAATTAACAGAGCCACCCTTCCCGTCAAACCAAATTATCTTTATGCATACAAAGAATGGTAGCTTTTCAAAGGCCGAGTTAGTTATCATCCAGCAGAATAATTCTGCTAAAATATACTTAGATGCTATCTTTTTTAAAAAAACCAAGTCAGCACTGCTTTTCTGCAGAAAATGCATTTCTATGGAGCAGTGCGGGTCAAACACTAAGCAATGCTTCAAGAAAAGGTACATTTCACTGCTGTATGTAAGGCCAAACCATTCCACACCACACAAAGAAATACCTCAGGCTCTCAATAAAAAAACCAAATCACCTTGTTTTCCAGAAGCGTGGATTTCATGATCCTATATCCATATTCCACACAAATGTGACTACATAATTACTTGTACATTTACCGGCTGGTGTCTGACTGCTGTAAGTTACTTATCACTTAAGTACCTTTCGCAAACTACTCATACACAAGCGTATTGCACTGCACTACTGGGGACGCTGCCACGTCCTTGAACCTGTAAACGTCAGAGACTATTCACTAACAAGTGTCTGCAACAGAAAGTAAGAACTTAAAACCCATAATACTCAGTAGCAGAGATAATAAATGAACTTTTTAGTAACAACATGAATAGTGCAAACTGATTTCAATGAGAGTCTAAGATAGCTTTATGTTTCATGATAAAGACAAAACCACTTTTTTATCCATTTAGCCAAAACAAGTTATGGGACTGAACAAAAATTAAATTATCACTACATTTTAAAAGGAAAAAAAAAAAAAAAAAAAAAAAAGAAGAGAGGTATTACTTGAAAATAAATCTAAGTAGCTCACATCAAAAAAAAAGAAAGAAAGGTTTGTGGAAACTGAAGTTGGAGAAGACTGAGAAAGCTCCTATCCTGTGGTGCAGACTACAGAAACTTTGAGAATGTATGAAATTCTTCTCCTCTGTAAAACTGTCATAGACTATTCATTAAGAAAACATGTACAATAGAGGGTACATTCTTCTTCATGCGATTTACAGGGGAAGTTAGTGAAGGGATGGAAAAAAAAAATCAAGCCTTTATTAGAAAATTATTTGATTAATTACATTTACCTTGTACTGAGACTTGCAGTTTTTGTTCCAGTAGGTGACTCTAATCCTTCCCCTGGCTTTGAGGATTTCTCTCTGTTCATTTGCTGGAGTATTGAGTTCAATTCACTAATAACATTAGCCTTTGGGCCTGAGAGAATTGGGCTTTTCACCTCCGTCATGTCACCCCATAGCTTAGATGTCCTTTGGGGAACAACTTTAGCCATATTGGGCTGTGCACTGATCGGAGGTGGGGGCGGAGCGGGAGGAGGAATAACAAAGCTGTCTACAGTTTCTTCAATTAGCGCGTCCTTGTAAAGTGCATTGCTTTTGTTGATTATGGGCTTCATTTTTGGCTTAGGAGGTACTGGGGGTTTGTCCACCAGAAATGTTTGCCCATCTGCATAGACTGTACAAGTATCCACGTTCTCACCCCCTTCCGAGGATAAGGTAGAGATGCTGGACACCGTTGAGATAGTGCTGGTTGTCTCTAAGTGATGGTCACTACTACTTCGACTGTCCACCTCCTCAATCCCAGAGTCAGTGACATTATCAAAGCTGTCAGGGGGCGGTAGGAAGGAGGCAGGCAAACAGTTTGAAAGACCCACTTGCTTTTTACTGTCTAAGGAATTTGTTGACTGGCTGGGGGCAAATGGCGCAGGTGAAGGCGTGCCATTTTTTCTTTGCTTAATCAAGTCTGTTAGAGCCGAACCAGGAGCTGCGCGGTCATCGGGGATATCAAAGCTGTTGGCGAACTCTAAGGGGGGCGGTAGTGGCTCCGTAAAAATAAACTCTTCATCGATATCAACTGATGCTAAGGGTGGTGGAGGGATGCGGAACGGCAAGATGACAGGGTCATCAACAGAGCTCGTGGCTACGATGGTTTTGCAGGGAGATGCCGGTGGCTCGGGCGCAGTAGGCACGTTCAGCTCACTTTCCACTTCCTCGCTCCCCTCTGGCCTCTCTGGCGGGGAGTTTTCAGGGCTCGGTTCCATTTCAGCTGTCTTTTCCTCTTCATCTTCGGGCGTATCATCTGACTTTGCTGTGTCCACAGTATGAACCATTAACAAGCCAGCTGACTTTTGCTGCGAAGTATCCACAATGTTTATCAACATGTTTTTCTTCTCCTCAGCTTTCTTTTCTTTCCCTGCATCTGTTTCATACTTGTTCTCAGTCTCCTGCCGTCTCAACGGGCCACGAGTATTTTGCCTAGTGACAGTAGCAGTAACAGGAAAAGTCGTTTCAATATTGGGTCTCAGCTTTGTATCGATGTAAAGTGGTTTATTAAGGTCAGCTTTAACAGCATCTCCTTTGCTTGGAATCTGCTGTGTTTGTTCTTTCATGGCTCTGTCCCTGGCAGAGAGAGCGAGGGCTAGTGGTGAGTTTGGATCTAATAGCTTTCCTGTGACCGGGTGAACGTAATTATCTGAGCTGGATGCATTTGTGGACTTAGCTGCCACTGTACTGTTTTCAGTACCTTTCGTTTTGGACGAAGCGTTTAATGTCCTTGAATCGCTTTGATTGCTGGGTTCACTGCTATTAAAAAGATTTTCAGGCTCTCTAGGTGCGGGAATCGGAGATGGCGACATAAGCTGTCTAAAACCATCTTCACTACTAAACATTGCTTCATCGGTAAATTTAGATTGCCTCATACGTGGTGTTGGTGGTGTTAGTCCAACATCCTCATCTCCTAGGTCTGTGGAAAGGAAAGCTGGAGAATTACGCCTCGCTTCCAGCCTCTTTTCCCTGTCCCTCACTGCTCCAGCAATGGCTGCTGCAAAAGGACTGCTGACACCTAAGCTATCGTCGGGTCGGAGTTGCCCAGGTTGCTCTGAAGACTGAGGATCGATTTCCATGCTGCTCCCTTGGCTGCTTTTCCCGCTGCTGCTGGTGGATGGCTCTTTCACAATAATTGTCGGGATTGGAATAGAGCAGGTCTTTTCCGGACTGTCTTCAACATTGGATTGTTTCACCAGCATTCCCTTCCGCCTCGCTGGTTTGGCCGGCACGTAAACTGCTTTGCTTGCAATTTTCCCAACCTCAGAATAAGGGTTTTCTGGCATCTGACCCCTCTTGTTCCTGAAATTTGCCTGAGCGGCACTCCGACTGTACAGGTCTTCAGAGTCCAGAGAGTATCGGTCCAGTTCTCGTCTGTAATAGATCCCTTTGTCCCTTATCATTGTTCCCACATTCTCGGGCCTAACCAAAGAAATTTTTGAACCTGAATTCTGATTAAACGGAGGTTTAATAGTTCCATAGCTCCTTGATGTCGGGGATTTGGGAGAGTTGTAGAGAGAGGGAGAAGGTGGTGGTGGTGAGGGAGGTAAGGACTGTGGTGGCGGTGGGATATCTTCAGAGGTGTCAGGCATTGAAAGACTTCTGGTAAACTTCAGCATAGGAGGAGCCAAAAACTGCCGTTCTTCCTCTGTTATTCCTAAAAACCAGAAAGTATATTTAAAACAAGTCTTCCACTGACATCCCTCAAGTTGTATTATTTCTATACCCAACCTAAAATGCCAGGGTGCATTTCACATGACATGAGGCATGTGCAAAATTATGCAAGAGGTCTTTTGGTTGTTTCCTATCATAAGCGCTTTTTCTTGTTGAACTTCCAGAGACCCAGATGCCAGAATTAAAAAGGATGCTACAGAATTTTAATTAAAAAGATCACTGGTGTGTAGGCAAACGTTTTGGTTTTATGTATCATCAAGGTAGCTGTAGAGAAGCACATTTTCTTTGAAAATTATTGAACAGGGAAGATATTCAGTGCAGAAGAGCAGCTTACGCCTTGCTCTAGCACTCTCTAAATGCATACAATAATGCAACTTAGAAACCTAATGAATTTTTAAGATGCGTTTGAAACTTAGAAAAGGGACTGAGAAGATTCTACTGGGGAAAAATCATAATGTTTCATTTCCAAATGACATTATATTATTACAAAGATGGATTTTAACATAAATAAACTAGATAATATTGGGATAATTTAGATGCTAATTTTACATCAGCATAATGCATTTCTAAATTGATAAACAGCACTACTAAGATTACTACCAAGAAAAAGCAAGGCCAAATTTGGTCTGCTCTTTTTTTCTCTTCTGTAAAATCATGTATTGTCATCATCTGGAATGAAAAAGAGGTGAATTTTATTCCATTTGATCAATAGTGATTTTTTTTTTTTTTTTTTTTTGTAAACCACACAGCATTACAACTCTTTTGCCCCAACAGCAAAGGAAAAATGAATAACATTTTGCCCTAGGTAATGCATTGCTTTTTTTTTTTTTTTTTTCCTTTTTCCTTCTCACTGCCTTTCCTTCTTAGAGGAAAAATTCTAAAGAAAGGAATTAATTTATAATTCCATAATACTTGCCCACTGCCATCAAAGCAGAATGTGGAAATTATAACATCTTACACACAAACTTCTTTTTCCATGAACTTTGTATAAAAATTAAACAGTCGTTCACTGAGGTAAAGATGCTGGAGAAATATGCTTTAAGAAAGAAGCAAAGTTACTAAAAGCATGTGATTAACACACAAGGAAACTATACATGAGAAGCATTTTACCTATAGATTTTTGTCTTCTCATTGTACCCCGAGGTATACCCAGAAAAGGACCTTGAGGACTCCCTGGTACAGTGGGCGTCATCACAGCAATACCCTGTCTCTCATACATGGACTACAAAAAAGCAAACAAAAAACCCCACAAGCATTAAAGCATGCAAGTCTTTCTCTCACATGTAAATAACTCTTCTGTCATATCTAGTAATCCCCTATCCCTTTTACTTAGAATTCTTACGGAAAATAACAAATTTGATATTATTTTGGGGAGGAGGTGAAGAGAAAGGGAAGGCTGGGCTTTATTTACATGCTCCTAAAATGACAACAGCTGTAAGTGGAGTTAGTTGAAATTATTTACAAAGCAATATGTGACGTTTCCAGCACATTTTGTGTGCTGTAAGGAAAACAAAGCACAAGCAATTGCATTTTGTTTCATTTCCTTCCAAAACCCTGCTGCGTCGGTGTTAGCGTTCGCTCTGCACCAAGCTGCATGTGCGCTCTTCACTTCCAAAGAAGGGAGTGGAACATGCCCGGCGTCCTGCACAGGCTCAGGCCAGGTGTCCGGTGCAAGGTTACCCTGGCAGTCAGCCTCTCAGCCAGGAACCGAGGAACACCACCCGAATCCCATTGCACTCGTTTGTGCCTCCTTCTTGTAGGTCATCGGGCAACTGTTTGTTTTCTGCCTGTTAGAATAGCCTTAACCTCCCTCCGTCCCAAGCTGCTGAGAACAGCAAAGTGCTTGTTGTATCAGGACTGGCGCTCTTTTGGAGGGGTGGGTAATGGAAAAATACACCTAAAATGCAATAAGAGGAATTTTTTTTTTTTTTTCATGTGCAAAGTTCTGTGAGAACAAATTCTGCAATTGAGTAATCTAGTTTCAGAGTTCTGGAGTTTAAATTTTTAATAGTGCTATACTATTAATGTCAATTCTTCCCTTAAAAATCATCATGTATTATTTAACCAAGATATTATATATGTCATTAGGAATAATAAAAAACTGCAGTAGGAGAAACCTTCACATTAGTGGAAATTGTGTGGCTGCACTAACTCTGGTACCAGAACTGAAATAGCATACCCTGACTTTCAGCAAAGCTTTTTAGCTTGGGTTTAGTGTTGTACTGACACCTTCAAGTTCAGAACTTACTAGCGTCTCGCCAGCTCAGATTACAGGCAGAACAAGTTCACATCTGTTTGAATAACACTGAGGTAGCAATGTTGTTGAGGTGACGGTCTCAGAATAAATATAAGGATATAATGAGAAAACTGTTACAGGGGTATGTAGACTCTTCTGTTAAAAAAGGGTCATTAGAAATGCAGAGTAGACCATGCCTTAACGTTACAAGATAACAAAAGTAAAATCAGTATATAAAGCAATGGTTATAAATTCATTTCTGTGGTATGCTTTGCATACTGCCTTGTTGTATGCTGCCAAAAGACCCCCTGCAATCAGTTTCAGAAACGAAAGCAGTGCTTCATAGCTACCACTCACATTCATATCTGTAGCTGAGGGAAAACATCTACTAGAAGGCCGCTGTTTAATAGTTGCCACTCTCGAGTCCACAGTTGCATTGTCTGCAATTCTTGATGGCTTGGAAACTGGTACTATTTCATCCACCTTATCTGTAATATAAAAGTATTCAGTAAAATAAATATCGTTTGTCCAAAACCAGAAAATGTAAGTATTGCAAGGTCAAAGGAAGAGATTTACTTTTCAAAAAAATGCAAAGAAAAAGATTTTTTTGGCATTTTAACAAGGCAACGCTTGAGCATCATAAGTCGTGCAAGCCGAGCACTTTTTATTGCTGCTACATAACATGCATGCTTTAGTTTTAAGCCTGCATGCATTTAATGTTTACTTAGTGTGACTCGAAAAACAATCCTCTTCTTCAAACCTTCAAAATGTGAAGGGAGAATATCTATATAGAAATGGAAAGAAGACCTTTAGAAAAAATGAATCTGTACAGCACTGTTTCAAATAGAGATAAGCAGACTGTACTTAGTCATCAGAATTTCAGTGGTATTTTGGACAATCACAAGTACTCCAGAAGTGCTCTTTTGTGTCTATTGTCCTTCAGTAATCACATCCTAATTTATTCACACTCTTGGATTATTAGATTAGCATTAGTAACCGCATCATTTGGTTAAGTGAAACTTTTATATATATTTTAATAACTGGACAGTCTGGGAATGTATTTAGTTGTGGTCAGAAACAGACCATATAGGCGAAGTCCAAATCTGAATGAGGACGTCGACATTTGGATTTGGGATTCTGATCTACGTAGGGAAAATATTAATCGAGATCTTCCAAAGCTCAGAGTGTTAGTTCTAGCTCCGTCTCCAACTTTGGTCACCAACAAGGTTCATCAGCATTTAATACATAACGTTACTCCCTCAGACTGAAGGCCACTTCTACTACTAGGAAACTAAGGCATGGAGAAATTAAATGACTAGCCTAAGCCAGCAGAACCGTTTGATTTTTGAATCTGTACTAGAATCCAAACTCGAATCATGCCAACAGGTTTCCTTACTACGCCTTCCATTTCACTTGCTTTCCTGTATCATGCTAATTTAGTGTCTTTTCCTTTGAGGTTTCACCAAAGTAAGGGTTAGTTAGATAGCCTGTGGTATTTATGTGAGTGAAATACCTTAGCCTGGCTCCTAGGCTTCTGCAATATGAGTCAGAACAATGTTACTTTTCAGCAATCAGATCCATCTCCCAAATGATTGATTATTTGCTTCAGCAAACAAGGATAGCAACTTCATAGAGGATACTATAGACTTAAAAACCGCCAGGTTTTTGGTGGTGTAGAGATGGTGTTACTATGCCAAGTATCAGATTTAGGGATTTAAGTTTTACCTCTCACTGGAGAGCAGCGCACTCAGGGCCCTGGATATGGATATGGATGGGAATAAGTCAGGAGGAAAAGAGCTTTTGATCCCTCTAAACAGTAGATCTGGTTGATGCAAAGATGATATTTTAAATGGGAGAAGAAGAGAGGGAAGAACTTTTAGCCTCTGGTTAGGAAGAAGGTTGTCCTAGAAGTGGATATTTCAGTGTCACAGAGGGTCAGGGAGCAGGCAGGAAAGGAAAGGTAGAGCAGAACACTGTTGAAAACTGTCTCACAAGAGTAGTGTTGCTGTTTCTTTTCAATTGAAGTTAGCATTCAATTATTTTCATTGGTCTGCTTTATTTTTGTGTGTTTTAAATCATCCAGTAGAAGGAGAAAAGGAAAAAAATTCTTAAAATCATCACATGTATTCAAAAAGAAAACAAACTTTAAGTCACATTTCATAAGACTTTGTAATACAAACTGTGAACTTCTGAAAGAAAAATATCTGCACTTCTGCTCAGCAAAAGGCATCAGAAAGCAATGGTGTAACCATGAACATTTGACCTATACAGCAAAAATATGGCTAGACTGCAGAATCGTACTCAGGGGATCTATCACCAAGAGCTTCAACTGGGCAGAGATTTCCTGTTAAGTCTCTCCCACCCTTTTTATCATCCCAGAAGCCAAACAACTGGTCTTTGGGATACAGATAGAAAGAAGTTGTGGAAACTGAAGCACTAGGTACTCAAAATCTGTAAATAAGAAATATAAATATACCACGTAAGAACTGATCCCCTTTATTTTTAACAGAGACATGTAACCATATACCCATTCAGACAACAAAAAGCTACAGGGAGAGAGTGATGAGGCTATGACAGACACTTGAAAAGCATGAAAATATTTGTTCGGGGATGAAACATACACACCCTCCAACTGCACTGGTTTTGCTAGACAATACTAGAAGTCAGATCCTAATTTTGGATCTGACCAAAATATCAGTTGGTACCAATCCTTAATACCACCTATTTCCAGTTAGGAAAAAAAAAAAAAAAACCAAAACAAAAAAACCCCTTGGTTTAGTGTAAGTTTATTGCAGGTTTCTTGTCTGTAGACAGGTTCTCAGTCCTTCTCACCCTATAGCTGCTCCCATTCAAGTGGTGCTTTGTGCCTTGCCAAGTCTAGCTAAAGCACTTAGAAATGGGAGAGGAGAGCAGGTTAAAGCTTAAGCTGCTTTGCAAGGAACTCTTTAGGGGCTCCTCACGGCAGCGCTGCTACATCTGCGCAGCTTCTTCTTTTGCTCTACGGCCTTTGATCAGAAAGCAAAGGTAGAGTGGAGGTTGTCATTTTAAAACTACAACAAAAAATTCGAAGCTACAGAAGCAGCCAGCTTGTGGAACGAGATTTATTCTAAATGGCAGCAGCTACATGGCGGGTCCTGCAGAATACGTCAAAATCTTAGCATCTTGTCGCAACTGCACCACACTTTTGAAGTGAAAGCACTATGTAAAATAAAAACATTCTCACTGTATTATCAAACGTGCTAATTAGGCCAAGAAAATTAACTGGCTGAATTGCCTTTAGATTCATTCAAACTCATCCCAAAGAAATAAGACATAAGCATATTGGGACAAACTTTCACTTGCCTTTGCCGCTAACTAGGCTGTTCATATCCACAGTACTAGCGTGCAAACCATGTATGCACCAGAAACACATGTTCAAAAGGCCACACGTACTGGAATAATTTGTCAGGCTTACTAATCGGCTTCTCTCCCAACCTCCTTGTGATCTTAAATACCCTGCAGCAGGCATTTCTTGTACCAATGAGAGGGGAATCTTACAAGCTTGTGTTGGAAATTCTCTGAGTATACCTTTACAAACGGTTTTAACAAAAGAGAGAGAAAAAACCCACAGGATGGGTACAAAAATTTGCACCTGGTGTGAGGTGTGTCAACAGTGTGGCCAAAGAAGCATGCCTCCAATGGTATTCTTAAAAGGAATGCAGCTGGGTGTAGGTGGAAGGGAAGAAATATTCTGGAGAGGAAAAAGCCTACATTGGAGGTTGGCCATGCCAGCTGCATTTCATCGTTAAACCGGTCATTTAGCAAAGTACAGCCACAAGCACACACACACACACACTTGTAAGGGAGCAATTTGTGGCTGACTGGTAGAATAACAAAATACTATCATCTGCTTTATTTTGAATAACTTCAGCCTTGCAGAAAGACAGGGAACAAGAGTCTATGGCTCACTGGACAGAGAGCGCAGCTCGACTGTAATCATAGAAGAGGATTTTTAGGCCTACAATTATTCTCTACTATTTGCCAGAGGAGGAATTCATCACTGCTTTGCCATATAAACTCTTCTGAACCTTCACGAGTAGTTACAACGGTATGTTGAGAGTCAAACACAGGAGCCATGCTACACCTGTGATAATTAGTTACCACCGCTCAAGGGGCTCCTGGTAACAGCGTCCTTTCGGAGAACTGTCAGGGATACCACATGTATAAGCCAGTCTGATGCCTCTGCATGCATATAGCAATTTGAGTGCCACTATATTAAATTCCCCCGAGAGAGGCAGCACCAACAGATATAAAATAATTTATTGCAAAGTGCGTTTCCATCTGCCCTGTGGGTTACCAATTGCACCCGTGCTCTGCTCAGGGTGTCAGCCCTCAGGAAATTAGATGGCCTAAAGGCACAGAAAGGAGTTGCATTTTATCAACATGTAGGTCGTCTCTGATGAAAAGCTCTTAATCACAGACATAGTAGCGCAGTACCCAACAGCATGTCATGACTTTTACATTCTCAAGAGGTCTGGCTGCTAGGCAAGTTGCTTTTTTTTTTTTTTTTTTTTTCCTTTTTCTTAAATAATTAATATCTGTGATAATTACGGGGGACAGTCTCCTCCTAATAGATTTGTTGCAGGAGATGGCTCTTATCCCCGTAGAACACATTGCTTAGTGACTCCTGTTTCAAATCCCCAGACTCTCTCAGAGGAAAAATTATAATGCTGCCCATCAAACCACCAGATCCATCGTAAAAGGAACTTTGAAAATGAGAGTCAGGTGCCTAGATAGATCTGGTGGCACATCACTATACAGGCCCCCAAAGATAAATATGAGGTATGATCCTGGCAACATTACTTATTGTACGACATAGCCAAGACATGTGGATTAGCTCCACCGAGGGTCTTAGAAAGTGAGGTTGTCAGACCCACAGAGGATAAGAATGATCATGATCCGGTACAGGCTAACCCCGACACCTCAGGCTGGCATGCCAGAAACACCAGGCAAAGACTGATCGAACACAGTTTTGGAGGCGAGTATTGCCAAGACCTGTATACTTACCACCAAGTCCAGAATGCTTGCTCAGAGGGGATGGGATAATGGAGAAAGAAAACTCAAAAAACAGCTGCCTCAAGAAATGACTTGTATTTGTAAGAAAAGCAATGAATGTCTGGCACAGAGTAAAAAAATGCTTGTATGAATTTAAAGTGAAAGAACAGAGGCAAATGTTCTTCAAATACCAGCAGCACACATCGTTAACAGTGCAAATATAAACTACAAAATGTTAGACTAATCTAGTCAGCCAGAATACAATGTTAGCCAATGTAGGAAATGGTTGAATTCTGCCACTGATGGCCTTATGGCTAAGAATTAAAAGGACAGGCACATTAAAAAAAATCCTAAAAATCCTATGGTGTGGTTATTTTTTCTTCCCTCCCCCTTTTGCCTGGCGTGTAGGCATGGGCAACGAGGCCCTCTCGGTTATGGCTCTCTGCAGCCGGCCACTGCGACAAGGCAGCGTGGCCTGCGGTGGTTCTCGAGAGTCGCTCGTCCCTTCGGCCCCTGGTAAGCACACAGTGGAGGATGCCACTGCGTCCTCACCAGTCCATGTCGAGGCACAGGTTAACTCGACATGGGGGGTGGCTCTTTGGGAGATGCGTGTTTCAAGGACCTGTGTCCTTGGCTGCTTGAGGAAAGCTAAAATCTCTGACAGGTAGTTATGGATGGCTCTTGTGGAGGTAGCCACAATGCCCAGCTGCAGCTCCATGCGGCCCATGGACTGTGACATGAGACCCATGGACTGTGCATGCTCCCTCTTGATATTTTCCAGCAGCTGCACAATCCTACTGTTGGTTTCCATCAACAGCTTCTCTCCCTCTGTTAGCTGGGGCTGCCCTCTCCAACCCCGATCCCTAGGGACAGGCTCAACACCGCGGTGCTCTTCATTCATTTCATCATTTCCCTCCTCCTCCTCACGAGAGTCACTTTCAAACTGAGGAGTCCTACTGAGTGACTGATCCCCGGGAGACTGTATGTCCATGGTACACTCCGGAGTCCGCGCTGGCGTTTGAAATCCCTCAAAATCCTCCCCAACGTTGCTGTGCGTTTCAGACGAGGACAACGGCCACTGCCAGCTCTCTGTGGTCCTGGCCGGTGAGTCTTCATCAGAGGCAGGCACCGAGGATTCCTGTTCTTCGGCCGGCGTGGACGGCGAGCTCCCTCGGTGACGGCCGGCTTGCCCCGAGGATCCAGGAACCTCCCCATCTTGTTCCCCAGTGACATCTGGCAATCAAATAGAGGAGCAACAACCACTGTATCTGAGGCCAGGCAGATGGAGGTATCTACATGCATTGGACAACACATAGAAAGAAGCCAGTTGGGAAGCCAGAGTGTATGTGTTTGGGCAAACGGAAGGGCGGACTAAAGTTTAGTGACTGCATTGGGCACGTGGCAGTTGACGTTATTAACCGTTTTTGGTATAAATGCACACTGTCCTGTACCCATAACACACACAGCCATGCTGCATCCCAAGGCAGGAACTACCAATTCACCTCATCGTGACTGTGACAGGAAATGTCAGTGAACCTATCAAAAAGCTCACCTATGCACTGCAGTGGTGTCAGTCAGAAATCCCTGGGACGAGCTCAGGGCCAAGTGTCCAATTGAGCTTCCTGGGGTGCCAGATGTGCTCCACCACTGGCTGAGGGCAGCCCTTTGTTGTTCTGAAGCACTGCTGGCTATCTTCGCTTTTGTCCGACGTCTCACGTCACCCCCACCCCCAGTGCGCTCTCTCCCAAATCACTGCTGCAACATGACGGTGGCCGTCCACAGCACTTATCCCGCGAGCAATGCCCTCCCCAACATTTGCCGGATTTTCTTGTTCTTTTCTCCAAACAGTAGGTAACGCTATCTGAGGGCATTGCTCGCCAGGATCTCATTGTCTTCTGAAAATAAACTTAGTTTTGCCCTCCCCTGGCTACCTCTCCCCTTGCCTGAGGGCACATGGTGGACATCTGGGTGCAAGCGCTTCCCTGTGGCAGCTTAGTGCGCAAAGAGGCATTGTCACAGATGTTAACGAGGAGGACATTATATATGTGCTTACTCCAAATCCTCCCCTCCATAAAATGCACTCCCAAAGGCTAGACATGGCTAAGCTTTTTGCACCCACAGCAATCACCGGCTCATAGTAGAGCGCGATCTGCCCAGCACCATGCTGGACTACAAGTCAGCAGTTGTAACTCTCACCCTTTCCATACTTCAGATGAAAAAAATGAGTCCACTTTTTTATTTCTCTTTTTTTTTTTTTCTTTTTTTTGGGGGGTGGGGTGTGTCAATTTGGTCATCAGAAATTAACCTGGGGTGATCTGGCTAAAAACGTTGCAGCAGGGTAGCCCAAAGAGCCTGCATTCCTCACACTCAGGCAAGGGATACGTGAGAGAAGCGCTGCTGTCAGCAAGACTGGGACCCGCAGAGCGGGGGCTGACCGTCGCTAGCTGGCTGGCTGTGCTGCTCAGGCTCCAGTGGTCTGAACGCCAGGTCAGTGTCACGTCTACTCTCTGGCATCCCCGTCTTGAAAAATGTTATTCTTTAAGGATTAATTTCTGCTCTTTGAAATACTCGATATGCTGCTCCTCAGACCTCCGTTTGAAGCTGTAAGCTTACATCTGGAAGGTGTTGCTGAGGTCATGTTAAGTGATTCCTCTGTTTATGAATCTGAGTTTTCTGGGTTATTTTTAATTTTTATTTTATATGGTATTAAATGAAAGCTCCTTCTGACAGACCCGAGGATCCCTCCTCCTATATATCAGTCCCTGTCTACTCTAATCCTAATGTGGCACTCATCATTTCTACACCCAAGTGCCTCCAATATTATACTGCTCTAAAAGGGATTCTCTGTGGCTTAACATAATTATGATTTTTTAAATGCTAAAATATGGATATTATTTGTGCATTTAGCATATTCACTACTTCAAAGTATTCACATTCAAAGTATTCACATTCTGTCTGTGTCTGGCTGGACTGTCCAGTTTCATGTTTTATGGAAAGTGAGGATGAGATTGTATTTGCAAAAAGGCATGAGCTCCTTATGAAAATGAAATTTAGGGACAAACTGTCATGCAATCATTGGTTCTTCCACTCCATGGAGATTTGAAAGGGACTGTATATCAACCTCACTGAAATAACTGCTGCTTCCTTTGCAATTCTTCTCCCCCTTTGCCTAATACAGCTGTAGCTGCAATCCTTCATTAGCAAATCTCTCTTATCAACTGTAGTGTAGGACCATGAAATTATTTCTCAGCATTTTCCTATTTGAGTACACATGAAAAAAAGAACAAAAAAAACAGGGGACCTATTTTTACCACACATAGCAAACACACATTTCAGTTAAATTCTATGGAATCGGAGAAAGATAAGGGACCATATATACCCATTCTAGTAGAGCTACTGGTCATACAAAATGTATTTCTTTTGACATGTCATCAGAAAATTCCCCATATTTGAAAACTCCATTTTCCTGGCAAGTGTTCTAAACAGAGCCCACCTAGCAATTGGTAAGTAATAGAACCAAACTAAATTAAAAGTCAAAAACTGAAGCAAAACAAAATAAAAAACTCCAAACCCCGCATTAATTTATGAATATTTCTGTAAATAGTATCACTGAGTATTTACTCAGGTTCAGGGGGATCATAAGACATTTGTTATTTGTGCATGCTTACACACTTGCCAGAGGCTTGCAAAGAAAGGTTTCTCTGAAAAAGCGCAATAAATTTTTGCAAAGTTCCTCATTCTGTATGAAAATTTACCATTTGCTATCCTCCTAAACAGTGTTTTCAGCCTTTCAGAGCTGAAAGAACAGCATCTGGCAAAGGTGACCCATAACACAAATGACAAAGAGTACAAGCAAACAGCCTGCAAATACCCATGGGCAGAAAGTTAATTGTGGAAACTACTGGCGAATACTTATGAATAATGAATACATTCACAGGTTTTAGGATAGGTTTGTTAACTCAACTAACAATGAAAAGGAGGAATATTCATAACTCTTATTATTCGTAACAAAGTGTTCAACAACTCTAGTAAGTCCGGTTTCTGGAAGCTTTGTGAACCATTGACGTGGGGCGTGGGGAAACCGAGGGTGCGTTACAGGCATGGCCTTACACAAGCTTTTGTTCACTACAGAGCAATCATGGGAAAACTGCCTGGAGATCAATGGCTGATGCCACCTTGACACCTCTGCCAGTCTCTGCCCAATAAATACATTCCTTGATGACCAAAGGTCGCCCTAAATTCAGACCGGATCTTGGTAAGATGATTGCACCAGAGGCTAGGTTGGTGCTGTGGAGAAGGTGTGCCAGTTACAGCAGGGGCACTGGAAAACTTGGTTTGGTCAGAAACTGTCTTTATCGGCCAGAGGGGAGGCTGACTGCTTGGAACAGCTTTCGGCAGTAGGATTAAAGCTGGCTGAAAGAGTTACCTCAACTAACTGCCTTTACCTCATTTCCTTAGCAAAGGGGTGACTTCTTTAAAAAAAAAGAAAAAGAGAGGGCACCAGGACTGTCAACTCAAAATTGGCTGTGCACCAAACTGTACATCAACATGGTTGATCTTACTTGGCTGTTAACTGGCTTTCAAAAAAATCTCTTTCTTAAAACGCACCTTTAAATACAGTGGGTACAAAGAAGCACAGCTAGCCTCCTGTGAAGCAAAGGGTAGAGGTCAGGTTCTCTGATCTTTCTAGTTGTTTCCACCTTACACACCATTCCTACATGCAGCATTTCCTTTGCAGCGATATATATGACTTACAGGCAAAATAGGTCACTTATGGCTTTCATATACATCTTTATATAGACAGCTATATAGAGAGATAGCGGTCAAGAAACCGGCAGTCTCCAAAGTTGTGACTTGCTTCACGTTCCTAACGTCACGTCCCTTGCTCTGACAGCATGACTCCCATTCCGGTCCTTAAATGACCAAGTAAGGGGATTAGAAAGGAGCATGCATATGGGCTAAAGGAAATATAGCCTTCTGGAAGTCAGTGATCCACTGCACTTTAACTTTAGTGTTTGATCACTGTGAATACGATGCAGCTACTTCTAAAAGTCACATGGGACTCACATGTTTCCAAAGGCGTTTTTTTTGTTTTACCTCACTGATTCTGTTGTGTTTAAAGGAAAAATGAGATCTGTTATTAAAGTGGTCCATGTAACAGTAACTAGCAAACCTTCATCAAAGTCCTGGCTATCTTCCTTTCTTTCCTGTTAGACAGGTCCTCCGTTTCTGCAGCGAAGCCCGTAGCCAGCTGCCTGCACGGGTGTTTGCACTGGGCTGATACGGAGCTCGGTCTGATGTGGTAGACCAGCGATTGCTCCTGGTGGCCACAGGAGAACGGCTCCTTTGGGCCTGCAGGGGTGACCTGTGGTTTGCCAGATCCTGTTCTGAGCATGGCGACTAGAAGCCAGGATTATTCCAGCCTTTAGGTTCATGAATATGTCCATCATTTTGGAGCATTGCTATACCATGCTGTCTCTGCACCACAACATTCGCTGGCAGTGAGAGTCCTTTAAGTCTGTTATTAGACATATCTGGGGTTGTAGCAATTATTGGGTTGAGATACACAGAGAACTGAACAGTCGATTCAGCTGTAGGGGTAGAGGACTGAGACAGAGGCCAAGAACAGAGCAGGGCTTTGGATATAGACAAACTTTAGAGACATCAGAGGTATTTCTTTAACTTTTGTTCACTGAAGAACATTTGAGATTTATGCCTGTGTTGTGCCTTACCTGCCACTCGGACTGGCAGTTGATCCCTCCCCTGAGATGTGCTGCTCTTTAAGAATCCCTCCTTTTGAAATCCCACCATTTCTGTTTCACCTCTGCTACTGGATCGTTGCCTTTTCCATTATTTTTCCTTTTCAGATTCCCCACCAGTGGAGCTGGACGTGAGTCTGACAGGTAGGTGGAGATGTTCCTTGGCCACAACAAGTGGGCCAGGAGCTCAACAACAGCGGTAACACAGTTGGGGAGCTTCCTGGGACCTGCCTCTGCTGCTCTGGACCTGGGCCTCTGCCTGTGTCTGCATCATGCCTCCTGGGGTGGGTGCATTTTTCAAACTGCTTAGGTACCAAGGTGATAGATGCCTTGTAAATACCTAAGATAGATACAGACAGAAACTGTACCAGGCGCAATCAGTTATGCAAAACTTCATACAATGCCAATTGCACCTATATGCTGTAGGATCACCCACCTTTTCTAGCATCTGCAGTCAACCACAGTCAAATATTTGGCAGATGGGTTTTTCCTTTTGAAAAGTGATGGGAACACAGGACATTCATTCTTCCTTGGTGTCAACAGGTCTAGGCACATAGCCCTTAATGTCAGGTACTGCATATGCACATACTTTGTTCCATCGCCTTCCCTAAATATGAGTTTGCAAGTTTAGTTTAATTTCTTTCATTAGCCGATAAAATTTGTTTCCTTGTCAATCATCTGCAAAAATCAGTTACATAAGCAGTACTAAAACTGAAGGGGTAGTCTTTATGTGTGCTTATTAAAAATGCAGAGAGATTCATTTAAACTACATAAAAATATGGTTGTAGTGTTGCTTTTATCTTATGGATTAATTTTTAAAATGTCTTTTGTATTTAACTATAAGTAGCTTGTTTTTACCATTAAGATCAGGAGTGATTATGTGTATAAGTTTGCATCTATAAAAACAAAAATCATCTAAAACAAGTAGGTGCACTTCTTTACATTGCATTCCTTTTAGATTTTTGTCACTTCCCACATATATGCAAAAGACCTCGCCCTGCTCAGTTTGTAAAAGAATAGCTGGGAAGTAACTTGATAAATACTTCAAGGTGACTGTCTGGGCGGGGGGGAACTATGTAAAGGACAATTTGGGCCGACAGTACATATGGGAATCCAGACAACGCTTTCAAAGAAGCAGATGAATAAAATTCTAGAACAACTTTCTAATACTAATGGGGTGGTAGCAGAAAGATGAGAACCTACTGATTTCAAAAGAAACCTTGATCAGACTATAGAAGTTCGTATGATAATGTTGCTTGGCATAGAAGCAATTGTACTTGATGAATAGATCTCTCGTCCCTTTGGGGAAAACCAGGTGACTCCTATTTGCAGATGGTTAAAAATGGATCTCCGTTACATTAGCTATGCCCACTGAAAACTCATGTCTTTCTTTTTAGCTATTCAACTAGGAATAGATGCAGAAAAATTCATCGAAGACCAAAACCAGGTAAAGCGTAACTCGGCCTTCAACATCTGCTAAGAATTTAAAGACTAACCTTAGCCAAAGCATTGTTTCAGAATAAGAATATTAACGGTTAAGATTTAAATCCAAATTGTTTATGATCATATTTAGAGGAAAGAAACAACAAGATCAGCCTGCAGTTGTGTCATGTAAATGTATAGTTTAAAAAATATACAGAAATGGAATGATTTGAGGTTTCATTTAGACAATTAGGCTAATCCTCATAAATCTGCCACCACGAGCACATTTTAATCTAGAATTAACTTCTTCCAGCCCCACCCCAAATGCACAATTTGCAGGATTGTGCTGAAATCACAGTGCCAAAATCACATATTTACCATACTGCAAACAATAGGCAGAGAATATTACTTAGCAGTTAACATAATGAGAAAATAACAAAAGTGCTTTGCAATACAGTCAAAAACATAAGCCATTTGAAACACTTTCCTTCTATGAAAATTGACTAAAAATACTTGTCTGTTTTCTGGGATAGTGCAAACTCTACAAAGTACACTAAAATCCAAAAAGGGAAAATTACGTAGAATAAATCAGTAAAACATAAAAACTCTTTAGTGACTAAAATTAATCATTTAACATTGAGTATCTATAAATATCATTACATGATTTAGTAAAGGATTTTTATGTATTCACAATAAAGAACTATGAACACTTTCTTGAAAGAAAGTCTTATTTGTGTTTCTAGGGCTGAAAATACCTTCACATTTACAGAAAATATCTTCACAGATAAGTCACATTTACATATTATAATCACATCATCACAAGTAATTTTAAGGAAGGCAGAAAACTGATATGTTCATATTCTTTCTGCAGATACAATTTTCAAGTACCAGCTCTTTAACAGCATGTTCAATTAATGAAATAATTATACAGGCATTTAAAATGCACCTGCAATCCTGGAGCCTTACAATTCAGCCTACCTTGAAAGAGGAATGGTCATTGTCTAACAGTGGTTTCTGTTTAAGAACAAAAACAAAGCAGAGAATATAGTCAATACCCACTCCTACCCTGCAAGCCAGGTGGAATTTAAGCGGCAATTTGATGTTCTGTTTAAGAGACAGCATTTGAAAATTTGGCCTACTCACAAAAGAAAGACAATCAACTGAAAGAAACCAAAAAGAAAGGTGGAGGACCCAAGACACTTGCAGCCTTCTCTGGTTCCTACACTTACTCTCACGCTTCCACACCGAGGGGAAAAACCAAGCAAACTATGATGAATTATCTAAAGACATTTATTTTCAATTATATTAGAAATTAATTAACATGGGTATATGAACATTTGAAGGAAAAAAAAAGAGAGAAATAGCAGCAAAGGGAGTTTTGAGATGAGGGAGATAAGTCCTTCATCTCCCTGGCTCCTGAAAAAGAGAGAGAACACATTAAAAGTGTTGAACAAGTTTTCCACTGCCCTAATTGTACCATGTTGGGAAACACATGCAATTTTTACTGTTCCTCAAGCACTCATGATTTTGAATATGTGGTTAGATATTCAATTAATAAGAACTGAGTATAGCAAGCGACACTCATATATGCCAACGTATTTAATTCATCTGTTTCCAAATGCTACCAACCCCACGTTTTCTTTAACACTTACAATTCCTTTTCCAACTTCTTTTATACCCTTGTCTGGTTTGGCTGATGCAGAAAGGTTTTGAAAACATTTTCAATTACTGCCCTGTAGTAAAGAAAAACAAGTATCATGAAAGGGCACTACACACTCAGGAACAAGCTGATAAATTCAAGAAAATACTAGCATAACCAAGGAGAACGCCCACACAAAGACCCAGCTGACCTCTTGCTCGGGATTCCCAGAATTTTCAAAATGTTAGTTAAAGTTGCCTGGCTCAACCAACATCAAACCTGGTTTGAAGAAGTGTTCAGTACTGAGAGCTACCTGTTACTTTAAGATTCTGGGGCAAAAGTTGCTAATTAGTACACTGCCAGCTAGGTGCTGATTTTTTTTTTTCCAGTGGAAAACACAGGGTTAGTATTGTTCTCCTTTAAACATGCCAACTTTCAATACTTTTATCTTATAAAGTACGTATGTTGTAGGCATGGTCCTAATCCTCTACCTTCTTACACTTCTCCCAGAAGTTAGACTACAAATCATAAAAATATTGATGTAAAAAGTTACATCAACAAAAAGATGGGGCCCATATTTTTTCACCCATATACTTCACAAATTCCACCCAGAGCCACTGCTTTACGCTTGTGAAAAATGACAACCTGATGACAACCTTTATCGTCTTACTATATTGCTATCTCATTAGAAATTCAAATATGTAATGCAAATTAATTACTTACAAGGATACCCTTCAAGAATTCTTCATTAAGCCTGATGCCTTTTGCTCTCATCTTCTAAAATACAGTGTCTGGTGAAGATCAGAAAACCTTCTTCCTACATAGAAGCACTGCAGATGCTGGAAACTATCAAAGGAGTCGTCGTTGTGAGTACTGTAAAAGTTGCTTTGATGGTATTTCCATTGTGTCCTGCAGACAAATCTCCATCATCAACTCCATCACAGTGAAATAAAAAAATGATTTTGAACCCAGACGTCTTTGTGAATGGTTTCTTCAAACACACCGTAACACTGTCAGCTAATCCGCTGTTTGGCATTCATTTATATATATTTGCTCTGCAATTTCATTGTTTCAGATGCCATTAGAATGTGCCACCTTTGAAACAATGGACAACAGGAATGGGATGAAGTGTGAATGCGTATTGCAGCCAGAGCTAATAATATTTCTTTTGAATGCCATCAACTGATATTTTTCTATTCAAATGCCGCTAAGATTTGATGCCAGGTAACAATATGCTGTGTTGATGATATCACGGTTATATTTGAAAGTTGGTACTAACATCTAAACTGTTCAGAGGAGGAAAATCCTACATTTGTATTTGGTGTTGTAGCTCTCATCAAAACCCAAAGATCAGTATCAACACATATAGAGGGATTATGTTATATTGATTATCATATCAGATCTAAGAACAAACCACCACCCCTAGCTCACTGACACTTGTGTGACACTGTCAAAGTAATATTTACTAATGCAGAAGAATTATTTATCTTGTCATTCCCGTTCACTATGAAAATTTAGCCTGCTCTATTCTTAATCTTGTACTTTCTCTTAGAAGATTTTTATATTAGGTTTTTAAAATTAAACACTGTCCACTTTGGCTTTCACTGAAAATCCCAAATTACTCACGAAATCAAACTCATTTCCTGGCAGTGAAAAAAGCTTAGGAGCATGAAACTTTTAAATCACGTATCTAGACATTTACAGATCTTAGTTTATGGAAGTGTTCCTTAAGTATTGTATCATTTTAAAATTCTCCATCCACAAGAAGTTATTGATAAATCACAACAAAAATTGAAGGAAAAAACCCTTTAAAAATGAGCTTTTTACGAGCCACATAAACTTTTGTGAACAGTTAAATTCATTATTTAAAAAAGATTAATTTTGAAACTCGAATGATACCTGTTTTCTGTAGCAATGATGAAAATTCTGACTGAAAAAATGCATTGGGAGTTTCATAAATTTTCTTTTAATGTTTTATTTTTTAGATTATTTTCAAATCTTCATTTTAATTTGCTGCATGAATATCTTGGTTATTCTTCAGTATTAATGGGCTAACTACACATTACCTGGAATTCTATTTTTAAGTACTGCCTCCAAAAAATTGCTGCTGCAACTAAGTGTTAGTTTATGTGCTGCCATAACTTACTCATTCAACAATTCTTGAAAACCTACAAGTCACAAAAGAAAAAAGAAGGCGTCTCCCCCCTCCCTGATATCCCACAAAATCCAGAAAGTGGTTTTAGTGTTGAAAACACATCTCCTCCAAACATACATTTTGACGTTGGACGCTGTCTCTGAGTCAGGGAACTACTGTAAGCAGAAAGTCAGTGGCACAGATGAAGGACAGTTCACATTTTAGCAATTTGCGCTATGTAACTGCAGTAAAATGATAATACTGCCCATGCCGTACTGCCGTGAACCTTGGTGACCTAAGCATTTTATTACCTATCTCTTTAGACACAAATGTCATATCTTCTGCCCTGAATATAAAAAACACAGCCTGTGTCCTTCCCTTCTCCTGTTCTCCCAATGAACCAGAATGCCTCTCAAAAGACAACCAACAAAACCAGTCAAACAGAATCACAAAAGCCAGTGTTTTCATCTTAATGACCCCCTCACCTATGACCCAGAAAACTGAAATTTTGGTGGACAGAAGACTCTACAATAACGAGGGAAAGATTTCTTATCTGCTGCCAAAATATATTTTTTTCAGAAAAATACCAGTAGCAATGGGGTTTATTCTGTCATGTTCTCTGAACGGAGAATAGAAATATCACTAGCTGGAACCTCTGTTAGTGACCTGAAAGGAGGTCAGAAAAGAGCAGAAAAATAAAGAGTAGAAAATAACCTGATTTTGTCCTGTTTAATGTGAAAAAGCAAAAGCTTCACTGTTGACAGAAGACACTGCCTACAGCCTAGCTTTCCTTTCTGTGACACTGAACTTTGCCGAAGAGCACGAGGTGGACTGTTTTACCAGCTATCGCCCAGGGGCCCAGGGAGGTTTGAGACTGTTCCCTGGGCTAGACGCCATGAAAACGTGTAAATGACACAGTCCCTGCTCAGGAGAGCTTACAATCTAAGAAAGCAAAATGACATACAGGAGTATGGAAAAATACAGCTAAACACGAACAAACTTTGTATACATATATATACAGTTACATTTATAAAAACTATTAAAATAGCACCACTAGTTCTACCTGCCCCTCTGCCTAGCCATTCCTTAGAGGATTGCTTAACAGGGATCGTAGGGGAAGCGGGTCGTAGAATCATTGAATCATAGAATGGTCTGGGTTGGAAGGGACCCCAAGGATCATAGAGTGGTCGCTAGGAGAGGTTTCAAGGAGAAGGCAGTGCCCTTATGAATCAGTTCAGGGAGGGCACTCCATGCATACGGGACAGCGTGGAAGATCTTATATTGAAAACTTAAAACTGTGCAGAGCAGCATTTCTCCAGGTCAAAGTGTGGTGTGCAAGATCCCTATATTTCCTGAGACAGAGACAGTGTGGTTATGCGAGTAACATTTGGCCATTAAAAAGACAAGTGAAATCACTAATGTAGGACTACACTGAGGATATGTTACTGGCCACATATTCTCTGTGGCTGGCAGGTAGCACAGTAACTGCGAGGAGATGATATGGAAGGGTTGGGAAAAGAGTTGGATACAAAGAAGGAAAAAAAAGGCAAGATGAAGGGAAGGAGACAAAAGGAAGAAATGTGGGGAATATTTTCAAATGTAGTCTTCTGTTTGAGGTCTTAGTGTGTTTGCAATTTATTAACTAAATAACTAAAAAACATATACAATAATTAATGTACATTTGACACCATAAAATAAACTGGACCATATGCCAACATTTACATTATGTTATTATCCTTCACTATGGAAAGGTGAGAAACAGGTTAAACAAGAGACAAAATGCTTCCCCTTACCCTTCTTCTTCCGTACTGAAGCTTGGAAATAGAAAGGGAATGAACTGTGAATCAATTCTGAAGGTAATTTTTATATGCTAAATCCTTGTCTGTCATTTTGAGCATAAACATTTTTCTTCCATCTAAGAAGGCAGTCTCTCCCTGCCAGCCTCTACTAGGCACGTATCTATCAAACCACAGTAGATAAACAGCTTGGCAAAAGCACAGTTTATCAGGGTTTATACCTCAGCTGTAAGAAATTGTTCCCCTGCAGGTATTAGGGATAAAAATACATTTTTTTTTTTTTTCCTAAATTCTTTTTTGAAAACAGTAGTTGGGGCAACTTATTGATGGCAGGGCTTTCAAACTATGATAACAGGGCATGTTCACGTCTTTGCAGACTGAAGTGGAAAGGAATCATTAGCACTTGTTATCTGCCACATTTTGGATTAACTCATTTGAAAGAGAACGACTGAGATGGTCTGCTCAGTCTTATGGAGAACAGAGTAGCTAAAAACATGTCAATAAAGCCATAATTAGCGTTCAGAGCCAGGCAAAAGAAGTGCCTGTAAAGACTGCTAGTTGCATACTACTTTTTTTTTTTTTTTTTTTTTTTTTTTAAATGATGCTGTTTAGCCTAGCTAGGAGAAATTACAAAAATATATACTCTAAGGGAAAACAAATGGGGAATTTCTATTTATCTTTTTCTTCTATTACATAACAAGGGACATTCAATAAAATTAAAGGCATCACATTTAAAAGCAATAAAAAGGAAATACATTTGTACACAGCACATAATCAGCCTGTGGAATTCTTTGCCACGAGACATTATTGAGACCATGAGCTTCTTCA
>KL289808.1:75671-85924 GCA_000699545.1 Podiceps cristatus | reverse complement strand
CTATACGTACTTCCTATTTAGCTTGCACATATACGTTATGAAGCAAATGCTTATTCATTAGATAGTTTAACGGATCTAAAAATGTGGGTGTTCTCATAGTTCATACAGATGTCCAATATATACACATATACATATAAAGATATATAAATTATATATAAATACACACATACAATCTGTGTTTTATGTCAGAAGACAACTTTTAACTGATGAAAGTGAGAACATTTTCTTTTTGGAAGCTTGTTCAGTTGTGCAATTTAAGAATCCTTGTTCCCTCTGATAATAGCCCTTTCGCAGGACAAATATTAAAATAGGTAGACCACAGATGTTATCCACAGCAGTAGTCGTATTGTTTGCTAGGGTGGCAAATGCTCAGAGTATCACAGAACTGGTATTTACAGTCTTGCTTAGGAAGAAGACAAATTTCTGCCGTGCTCTAGGATTACTACAGCTTTATTAGGGGACGTACACTTCTGGAACATGCTTCTGGACTATTCTGCAGAATAGTAAAGTCTTGCCACTGTAATATTTGCCCCATCTGGATAAGATATGCATGGGAAACATGCGTAAAGATTCAAGTATGCCCTGTGGCTGCTAGTCACAGGACTTGCAGTGGTTTCTGCCAGTTGATGAGAACTATGCCAGCGGATCAAGAGCTATAACCTGAACAGGGGGGTGAGAAAGCTAAAATATGATGGTCTTGTTAATAAGCCAGTTTTCCCTAGAAAAGAGTGCTGCTTCTCCCTGCTTTAAGAACAGTATCTACTATGTAAGACTGAAAAGTAAGAGAAACAGAAGAATACCCTCAGTTTGAAAGTGATTTGCAGAAGGGGAGAACGAAGGGGGAAAAATGGTGCCTACTTTTGTTCTCTTGGGAAAGTCTGTTGATAAGCCAGCCAACTTTTACAACCTCTTAGCACTCCATGAAAGTAAAACAATCAAAATGCCCCACCCCCCAAAAGTGGCTCCAGAAATAATATTTTACATTTTAATCCTGGAAGAAAAATTATGGAGCATTCACAAAATGCTGAAACCTTTAGCCAGGTTTCTAAACTTCCTGGCACAGAAAACACTAATTTTCTGAGATCTGTTAGAGCTAAATAATCAGACTGTTTCATCTTGGTCTTCATTTAGTTGTTATGCTGTACAGAAGACAGTAACCATTTCAGCAGCCCTTTCTTGGTCAGAACTCCCACTGAAGCTATGTGACTTGACTCTAACGGATGGATGGGGTCCATCCGCCCCAGAAAACATTGACTTCCAGGGAAAAAAATGTCACCACAAGGCTTTGATTCCCTCCAGTTGGCCTTCAATGAGTCCATGCCAGAAAAAAAAAAATGATTATAAAATGTAAGTATTTAAATCAATGTAGGATTACATGGAAAAATGGTTTTAGTATATGATAGACTCTATTAGTCTACAATGAGGGACATGGTTTGTTTTTATACTCAATTACCACTTGCTAAACACACTGTTCTAGTGTAATAGCCATATATAAATACGCACTGGGCTTTTCTTTTTGTATATATCTTCTGTTCATAACACATATATTAGTCTAGGTGCAGAAATTCTACTTTTTAATGACCTAACAGTTTAAAACCAGGAAGGAAATGACTATTACCTTCCTCACTTCTGTAAAATAATCAAAATTTCCAAAGAATTATTCATATCTAGAATGCGAATGATCAAGCAAAGGAATCTACAATCACAGTTCTTAAAATTAGCAAATAAAAGACTAAATGCTCAATATTTTTTTATTACCGATAAGAATTAAGTTTATATCATGCACAGAAGTCAAAGTGATATCATAAAATGCACTTTTTCAGATCAGAGTCTACTGAAAACAAGTTGAAGTTGAAGCTGCTTTAACACTGTCAGCTTTTTAACAACAGCTTCTGGCAGCTTACCTTTATCCACTAATGAGAGCCCACAGAAATTTAAAATAAAACAATATTAGATGAACTGAAAATTTAGAAAGCAAAGCTAACAAAATATGATACGGCATTACTTTTTAGTAGATGTGCCAAACGTTGGTGATGCATAAAATGTATCAACATTCTCTTGCGTAGCAGTAAAGGCACAAGTTTAAACAAAAATTATTCATGCGAATCATGCATATTTGAACTCTCCAAAGATGCAGCATTCTTAAAACCTTTTCTGTTCTAGATACTGTACACAGTGCAGTTCCTTTTAGTCAATTTAACATATATATATATTTTTTTTTCCACATTTCTATTATACCAGCATGCTTTTCAAAAAACACTTTCTTACCAAGCTCTTCAAGCTCTGAGGTCATTGACTTAGACCGCAAGGTCAGTGCAGTGGTTGGAGCTCGCTTAGGAGGTGGTGGGGCTTTGCATTAAACAGAAGGACATACAGTGTAAGTAAATACACATCTCTAAAACACTATATTCACATACACAACATTTATTTAAAAGAATATGCTACATTAAATAAAGTAATATTAAATACATACATGCGGAGGAAAAAAACCTGAGACGCTTTTCATGTACTGAATTTCTATACCGTTTCTACTTTTAGCGTAGGTTGTTTGACACATCAGCAAGCTTTTATGTAACAGGATACATAGAAACATTTAAAGCTAAATAACTGTGCACTTCTATTTTTCAGCAGGGAAGAGACTTTCTAGAGTCTCACAGCAGTTGTGCCCTCCTTCTAAGAAATGCACGTAGCTAAAAAATCTCCTGGAGACCAGTCAATCTCTGCCAGATTAATTTCATCTTTGAAGAAACTGTTAGATCTGAGAAATACAAGAAAGAAGACCCAAATTTATCTTAATAGTTACGGTGAGGCTAAGGAAAACAGGTGATCCTCAGAATAAATAAAATCTGAAAATATCAAGGCAATCATCTAGCACAGAAACTAAAATCCAGCGTGTGTTTTAGTATCCTGATAACAGATGTTTCTGGCAGTCAGAAAGGAGTGGAACTTGAGAAAGGATTATGTCAATGTTGGTAGGACAGTTGGAATTTTCCAGTAAACAGAAATGGCTCTGGGACACCAGGGAAAATTCAGGATTCTTGTGTTTTGATCAATGCTATAGATCAGGCTACAACATTTTGACAAAAGGTGGCAAAGCAGTTTGAGGGGAAGAAAGAGTGATGGAGGAAAGGAGTAGACAACGTTCTTCCCATATCACCTATATCCACTACGGCAGCGCCATCCTTTCCCTGTTAAGCTCCATCATCTTCTTACAGAGGCTTGAATGACAGTGTGTCTCAAGAAAGTAAAAATATAGCTCAGGTTCAATGCCAGATATGAGGCTACACATATTAACTCCGGTCTGAGGTCTGCCCTTGCCCAACAAGAGAAACAACAACAAATCTGTCAGGGAAACTGCACAAAATACTGGGTTGTTAAACGAGGTTGGGTATCTGACACTGGCCTCACCGTAACGGAGACTGATGGCAAGAAAATCCTTACACACAATTCCCAAGGTACAACGGCAACTGCCAGGTGACCAGAAAGGCTACCAATTTGCATCAAAAAGGGACAAGATTCAGAAGTGAAAGTTTTTGGCAAATGACACATTATCCGTAGAAGGCTCTGGAAAGATGACAGAGAACCGGGGTGGTTTTATAGAAGCAACCTCCCTTTGGGTTGTCTACAACAGCACTTTTACTTACGGCCAGTATGACACATCCCAAAAGGCAGAGGTGAAAGGTTTGCTTAGAATGTGCAAAGAGTAATTCTATAATGCTAAAAATAATGCAAGACCATGTTCGGACATGATTTACTTTAATATAGCCTTTTTTCCCCCAAGGCGTGGGGGTGTTTCCCCAGTAGATGTCAGGAACGCTCACACTGTAGCCAAAATTTTACTCATGGACAAAGAGGGAGCCCTCGGGTGCCAGCTTCGAGCCCGCTCTGGTGCTGAAGAGCCAGGCGGCTGTGAGTGACAATTCAAGAAACCGGTGGGAGGAACAGGAATTTGCAAAAATGTGATGCTGCTGTATTGAACACTAGTTAGCAGCAGCAATCTTTGCTGCTTAATGATAATTATGAGGGCCTAATGACTTCCCAGAGTAGCTCTTACCTGAGCAAACTCGGGGGTATCTAAGGTGAAGGAAATAGTGCAAAATCCATATTTTTTTCCTTTTTTTTTTTTTTTTTTTTTTTCCTGAAGTTTTGGTGGTCTTTTTTTTAGTGGATGGGTGGGAAGCACAGTGAAATTTTTGAAGGAGTAACCCAATCTTATGATATAAGTGAACCTCTAATCTCCACTAAATTTAATATAAAGAAAAACCCTAGGCTTTTAAACTGGGAAAAAAACCTTTTCCTGTTTGTACCCAGACAATTCTTTCCCAAAGTCTTTGTAGCACATGATGCTATAATAACCTCTCCTGGAGAAGCTGCTTTCTTGTTAGCAGCCAAGTGGCAGAAAAAGAAGCTGTGAATGTTTTCTAGATATGGGAGGGGGAGGGATTTTCCCTGGCTGGAACAATCTCTCTACTTTGAATTCATCTAAGCAATTTTCCCATTAAAATGTATTTCTTTTTTTTTTTTTTTTTTTTTCCCTACCAGAACTTCAGTCCAAAACATATTGCTTACTTTTCTAATTCTTACAGAGTTCCTTTCTAAAACATGTGTTTTGCAAAATCATAAGTTCTCAATGATTTCAAGAGGAGTCAAACTAGCCTCATTCCGTTTGGAATTAATCAATAAAAGATAATCTGTTCTTTGTGCTTATTTGTTCTCACTACTGCAAGTTCACTATAAGATCTCTAAACACATACATGTATAAAGATTCATAAAGATGAAATTTCATGGTAAACATGATGAGAGAATGTTACCCTTTTTGTAACATATCAATGTCTACAGAATAAATTTCTCTAAATTAAATAAGAATATTTCAAATTTTAAAAGTGGGATCCATAAATCAGAATTTATAAAACAGTAATTTTGCATCCGTACTCTGTTTTCTGTGGAGCAAGACCAAAAGGACTCCATTAGGAAAAGAGAAAAATGTACCTTTCTTTCTAGCTGTGTCATCTGGATCAAGATTCCTGGTTACTGTGACAACCTTAAGAACTAGGTGATTGCCCCCTTGTCGAATCATGTTCACCACCTGCCTGTGGCCAACTTTCACTACATTCTCATTATTAACCTGAAAAGAAAGAAAAGAGCCTTTTAGATCAAAATGCAGAAAGCTTCTATTCTTTCAGTTTTAAAAACAGGAGGTGGAAAGACAGGAAGATATAGAATTTCTAATTATTGACTTTTAATAGAAATATATATTTAAGAAACAGCATATAGCTGACATGACAACAGAAAAACAAAAGCTAGCTCCTCATGAAATATGCAACTAATTTCCTTATAATTACCAGTTAAAAAAAGAAAAAAAAAGTTTATCAGTTCAACCAAATCTTTCCCTTCACATATTTCATTTCCAACAATTAGTGTGCTACAACTCTGCATTTCGTACACTAAAAATATTTTCTTCAACAACAGTCATTTTTCATGACTGCATTATCCACAAATGTTTATATGCTTTTTATGCTCTCCAACATAAGCAATGAGATATTAAGAAGCTTTTCTTTTCAGATCATCCAGGAACAAAGATTTTTACTCCTGAAGCATATTCTCATGTTCAAGAGCCATTCTTTTCTTATATACACTCTCCTCATTTCCCAGCATCTGATCTGATATCCTGGAAGCGAAGGCAACAGGGCCACAGCAGCCCAAAAGTCTTGACGGAAAAAGATGAGTTAATTATACAAAACCCCAACCAGCTATTGTGGTCATGCCAATTAAACTTTAAACTGCACTGCAACATTAAACTTCAAAACGCATACTCTCTGGGTAATTCCTAGTGCTGCATCATCATTTTCGCTGTACACATCTATTAATTAAGAGACATAGAAGAAAGCATAGGCATAAAACCTGTAAATAAGCGTGGATAAAATTATTTATTTATTCATTCAATCTATACAAAGTCACTGGAAGTTATCTGAAATCTGAATGATGGCAGCATGTAAGACTGAAGTGCTGCATGTGCTATTGGAACATAAAAGATATGGAGGAACGGAACGAGCGAAGAAGAGATGCTGCCAGGATACGTGCTGGGAATTTGATCTCTATCCAACATATAACTGACTCAGTTATATTTCACTGAGATCACTCAGTGCCTTCCAAAATGAACAGTCATTTTCAAAAGAAGTGTTTTTAGCCGCCTCTATTTATTCTGACAGGCTGGGCATCACACACTCTAAAGAATTTACAGTTTAGAGCAAAATCTCTCATTAAATATTATTGCCATTTAGCAGAACAACTAGCACAAGCAGACCCACTCCAACTCGAAATCGTTTTCCCGTCCATTGTAGCAAAGGAAAATCTTGCCTTTTTTCAGGCTTTAGCTGAGACAAAAAGGATTACGATGAAATAACATCTTGGTAAACCATATTTTTAATGATGCAGTCAGAAGTCTCAAAGTATGGCCCCTGTACTATGTCTATAAGCTGACATGCTTTTTGAGATGCTTTTTTATTTTCATATACAGTGACATAGGTGTAACACATGCTGAACATCCAGACCTGTTGAGCAGGCAAATATGAAGTTCTCATTCTGTAGGTGGAGGATACAAAAGAGTATCTATTTGAATAGGACTGTTGCTGTTTTGTTTTATTTTACACCTTCTTAGCATCTGGTATGTAATTCCAAGATACTGTACTTATTCAGCTGGAGCAATGGCATCTAAATTTAATCTGTCTAAAACATTTTAGCAAAGTTATCCATTCACTTCTGAATTCCTTCCAGTATTAAAATCTCAACCAGGTAATTCCTTTCTACAGCAAAAAAGTTCATGTAATTAAGAATTACAGAATGCATCTCCACTGTCTTTACTGGAATTAAATTTTAAGATTTTGAAGCCCATATGGATTAGAATATATCCCCTAATGCTGTCAAAAAATAGAGACCTCCAAGTATATCAAAAATTAATATTAATCAAACACACGTACACTTCACTAGTGTAAAGTGATAAATGTGTAAAATGATAAACAGCTCATGCAGCATACCATCTGTTCGCATCGCTATGTGCAATGATATTTAACATTTAGAGCAAGAGTAAATATATACGACACATTTTTTAAAGCTTTCTCAGAAACAGAACCTGTAAATGACTGTTTATAGCAGTTTTGTTTAAAAGGCACAGTTACTAAAGCTGGTTCCAAAAAGCTTTATATTGCAAAAATTAAAATATTGATAGAAGACCTGAAGATTATTTAACTCAAGGAGCTTACAGAAATACTTCATAACAAAAGAATCACAAAATCAGCAGAGCAGTACCTCATCTTCACTATCTTTAGCACTTCAGTGGGTAAAACTGTAGCATGATGACAAAGCAATAACATCAGAATTGTCAACAGCTTATAAGGAAGTAGGATTTCAGTGACAGATTCTCTATTTCTTCTAACCTTCTTCAATATTTTGTATATAAGGCAAATGACTGTAGAAATAGTCATTAAACAGTAAGACACCAAAGTTCTAGCAGGTTGGTTTGATAGTTTTACTCTGATATTGTTCAGCAAAACTTTTTCAGGTGCGAATAACGTGATGAGACTGTCTCTCTGCTTCCACTTCAAGCTTTGGCAGTGGCATCTCATCTGGGTTTGTAAACAAGCTGAAGAAGGTAAACTTTTATAATCAATAAAATAGGTATCGATTCACCTGTGCCAATTCATTTAATAATTGCATGTGTACTTGGTATTAAATGTGATCACATTGTTTGAAACATTAATAAAATACTTTTGGTTTTAGTGGCAAAGTGTTTAAAGGATACTCTATAAGCAGTCAAACTAGCAAAGTTGGTCTGCAGGCACAAATTTGTGTCCCCCCCTCTTCTTCAACCCATTCCTTCAGCGTATTTTCTGTGATCTTTCACTGCAAAACCTTCCGTTCTTTTCCTATGACTCTTCCCCAAACTTTCCTGCACAGAACTTTCTTTCCTCTGTCCTTCATAAGGAGGTGAAAATAGATCACAGGAATAGATATGTGCTGTGGCTCATTCCGTGCTACATCAATGGCAACTGGTCATCCAACAAGCCAAATGCGAGGAAATCTGTCCCTTGGGACAGCCAACAATTTCAGTAACTCTCTTCTATCCATTCACGATTCTGAAGAAAAGACTCAGAACTTTATATTCTTGAAATTCATACTTTATTATAATTTGTTTAAAACTGGGCAGTGGGATGGAATTTACTTTGAGTACTTTGAGAGAATTTGAGAAATAGTTTACGAAGTAACATAATCTTATAGCCCCAATGTCTTTAAAAAATAGCCTAAACTGGATGCCTGCACTATCTCAAGCTGAACTTGCTTTTTGGGTATGTATGAAAGGTTCTTGAAGTGTTTAAAAGGAAGAACACTTTTGTGAATATCAAGATTTTTCACCTATATGCCTCGGTACTTTTTCCACCTTGTATAATGAATGTACACAGGTTTTTAAGAGCAGCACAATGCTACAAGACAGGCAAATTATGATTTAAGAGCAAGCTGGAGATAGAAGCGAGAAAAAAAATCACAGTAGACCATTTTTCCAGTTAAAATAATTTGCTAGGAGTGTGCAATGCATTGTATTTAAATGTCTTGAAGTATTATCAGCCACGTGGCTTATCCCACCGTTTTTCACGTACTTCATGCAACATAACCCTGGGTGAACCCTGGGGCAGCAGGTGACAGACAGTGCTCCCTAACAGGCAGCTAACACCAAAGAAACTCAAGCAAAGCAACGCTCGTGCATTGGTCAGAAGGTTAGAGGAGGTATGGATGGACTGGTTTGCAGCTATATTTGGAGGTACACGCGCCGGTTAATCCAGGCACTTCTGGATACATTTAAGACACTGAATAGTCATACGTGAGAGCAAACACTACTTGCCATCACTTCCACATAGTTAAGAGGTTCCATTCCCTTCTCCTAGCTGGTGGAATCAGTTATTCCCATAGCTGTCATTTCACGGCTTCCTACAGCAATGCAATATACTACAGCATGAAACATTCACTTCTCCAAGACAAAAAGCAGGGCACTGTCTCTCCTCTCCACTCCCCACCCCTGCGACCGCAGCAGACATGGCGCTGCTCCCTCCAACACCCTCTCGGAGAACTGAAAGCGCTTCGGGGCTTACATTCAATGTGCTTCACAGCTGGGACTCACGCCTGCCTAAAGCTCCAAACCACAGACTGTGATTTTCATTCCTCTTGCACAAGGAGCTTTGAACACCAACGATGAAGAGTTCTCTCTCCAACTTAGCCATTCTCTCAAGTGAGGATTCAAAAATATGGAATTAACCAGTGACAAAGACAACTGACAGTCATAAATCTCACTATCTTTATTATCTAGGTCCACCATTCTGACATTATTTTACTGAGCATTTATATATAGCGACATCTAAACCTCACAAAACCCAATAAAATCATAAAACTTTACTCAAGAATAAATAACGTGGTCTCCAAGAGTAAAATATCAGTCTTTTTTTTTTTTTTTTTTTTTTTTTTTGTGTGTGTGTGTGTGTGTGTGTATTCCCTACATGAAAGAGCCCTCCATCGAAAGATGATATATGAACACCCGTGACATCAATAAAATTTCTCCTGAACTTTACAAAGAAAAAGATGCTCCTGGTCAGGCAACCTTATAATCCTGATAACATCAGAGACAAGCACATGGGACTGAGAATGAGAACAGCTTATGAAATGGAAGAAGTTTAGAAAAGGATAGGATACGGTAGAAATTGGTTTACAGTGAATATGAATGGAAGGCAGTAAAGTCGTTTGATGGGTGACTTCAAGAAATGTACTCCAGCTGGAACGGGCACCGTAACAGAAGGCATGAGGCCAGGAGCAAAGGAGGAAGGCAGCAGCAGTATTTAACGTGAGATGGTTGCAAAGAGCACAAAGGAGAGGAAATAAGCATCTTCCCGTCTATTTTTACAAAGACATTCTAGGTAATCTCAACGGGAGCAAAGAGCTTAAATACGATGCGGAAACAGAGAGGAGTACGGCAAGATGCAAGTTGGTGTAGCCACACAGATGCTGCTGAGAGCGACCTGTAAACTGGTTGTTTGATGTGTAATTGCATCCACACACCACTAAGTGGTCACTATGCTGGCTGCAGGGCTGCTGGTATTGACTTCAGAAGGAAGGTGAGAGATAGAATTACCTTGAAAGTTGTTTCCTGAACAATAAACTTACTTCTCCACCCCCCAAATAAATGTGTACTTCTATATCTTAAAGAAAATGAA